>JAOSBL010000004.1:26907287-26920244 GCA_027568915.1 Erythroxylum roraimae
GGACTATTTTATAAATTTAAAAAATATCCCGAAACGGTACCCGGTACTGACCGGTACCGGTACAGTTCCGTTCCAGAGCTCAATCCGGTACCGAGTCCGGTACGATATTCGTAACATTGCTCTGAATGCCAATTTTAAGAGTAAGGTATTTCCCTTTGTTCAAAGAACCATTTGCCTTGAATTATTGCCCAAACAAACTTAAACATTCTAAGAAGCTTCCCCTCGTTCCAATTAGAACAAGGAATAGAAACGTTTTCACCTACATGCCATAGGAACAGAAGCTGTATTGAGCTCAAAAGAATCCTCATATTAACCAGATTAATTGCAGATTACTTCGAAATGGACACTAGTACTAGATGCACATATATGACATACAGCCACACAAATAGAGTGCATGTTAGATATGCCACCATTGCCACCAAGACAAGGAACTCTACTCCATGCGTTCATTGCTTTAGTTTCAGTAATTATATATGATGGAAGAGAGGAGACCTCCATATGCATGAGAGCTCTACACTTCTTAGTTGCCAATGCCAAACAATTTGAGATCTCAGTACTCATTCGTTTCTTCTACAAACTATAACTTCCTATCCCTTTTTCACACAATACACACGAATTGTCAAATAATGACGGAAGCAAATATTAGTTACCTTAAGCATTGACCTCAATCATCATCATCCGAGCTTCCATCATCAGAACTATAATCACTACTATCATCATCCTGATCCAGAATATCAATCTGCACATGCCGAACTTGAATCGTCTCTGGCGCCTTATGACCAGCAGGCGGTTGCAAGCGTTGCTCCAAAACCCTAGGCGCAGGCAGAGACTCCAATGGTGGCAATGGGTCTCCGGGCTTCCATCCCGGCGGTGGAGGTGGCAAGTCTGTAGGTAGCTCCACTGGCATCCCTGGCTTCCACCCCGACGGGACCGTGATGTTCGGAGGAAGCAAGCCCTGAATTGCCGCAAAATTCAGAGGATTGGCCTCCGTTGCCACCGCTTGCAGTGGAGGCGGGAGCTCAATTATCGGTTCAATTGTTTTCTCTTTAGTTTCAGTCGATTTAGGTAAACCAATATCAAGGTCTGCAAAATTGTACAGCTGCGAAGCCCGCATTTGCTCGTCTTGTGGAGCGGGCGGTAGTGCTCCGCGAAGCGGCGCTTGTCCGGCGCCGAACTCCGGCGGAGCGAACGTGGTATAGCTTATACGGTGAGCGTACGACAATACGTCAGATAACTTAAGTTGTGAAGCAACCGTCGTGTCGGTAGCTTCAGTATCACTAGCCGACAGCGTCTTGGCTCGTTTGGGGCGTCGGTAATCAGAGTAATCGTCGACGAGCATGTCGAGGACGCGCTCGGCTTCTTTGAGTTTGTTGGCAAAATTGAGGAGAGACGAGTCTTTGGATTTAATTTCTCGTGAGATTTTATGTTTCGCATCTTGGAGATCTAGAATCTCTTGGAGTTCCGCCACAGCCTCAAAGAGTTGTGATTGCAAGGAAGTGAAGATGGCAAGGACTTCTTTGGTGGAAGTCGGCGACGAGTCGAGGGGCGGTGGCGGCGTTGCGGAGGAGGAGAGAAAGGTAGGAGGAGGGCCGCGAAAGGCAGAGAGCCAGTGAGATCGGTTTGAGGAGACGTCGAAGAGTTTCGATGCTAAGGAAGCCATTTGGAGGAGGAGAGACTGAGCTCTAAGGAGGGGTGGGAGAAGAGGAAGTAGAGCGGAGGATGTGGTGGAGGTCGGAGGGTGAGGGATGGTAGTTGTGGTGGTGACGGTGGTGCTGTGGTGCTGTTGAGAGGAAGGGAATCGCGGAGGAGTAGGGTTTTGGAGGGATGGTGAATTAGGGTTTGTTAACCCTAATCTCGCCGGAGATTGTACGATTTGGGGTTGAAGCATTTTCCCCTCGAATGCTCGGTCGGTCTCTGATCTGCTCGGTCCGTACTTGATGTCTTATTTCTCATATCAAAAGAAAACGGCGACGTCTGGAATAAGTCCGCCCTGTATTTACTGTTAAAAGCCTTGGGTTTAACAAAGATAACTAGAGTATAAAATTTTTAGCCATGACTTGATCTTTTTAAATAATATTAAATTTTTGAATAAAATTTAAAATTTAATAAGTAATGAGTAATGACCTCTTCATTTTAATAGAATAAAGTGTATTACACTATAATTTTTAAAATAATTTTTATTTTTTAAATAATTACTACCAACTAATAATAATTAATAATTTAGTTTTATTTAATAATAATTATTAAATTTAAAATATTTTCAAAATATATAAATTTCAAATAAAGGATTTAATAATTAAAATATATTTAAAACAAATATTATTTTGTAAATAAAAATTTAATTTTAAATTATTTATTTAATAAAATAAAAATAAAATTTACATTAAAATAAAAATAAAATTTACATTATTTATTTAATAAAATAAAATAATTTTATCAATAGTACATTAATAAATATTATATAAGAAATTAAAATAAATTTATTTAATTAAAACAATTTATCTTTAAGTTTTATTTAATACGTAATTATTATTGTTATCAATTAAGTAAGTTTTTGTTTTTTTAAGAATAAAAAACAAAAAACAAAAAACTAAGGGGTGTTTGTTTCCAACTTTATTTTTAATTTTATGTTTTTGATTTCAAATTTATTATAAAAAAACTGTTTGTTTGAATTTTTAGTTTCTGTTTTTTATTTTTGTTTTTTTTCAGTTTTCAAAAATTATGAAAATCATGAAAAGTGATTTTTATTTTCTATTTCTCTTTTTTTCATAATCTTTATTATCATTTAATATATTATTTAATTATTTAAATTTTAATAAAATTATGAATAATTTAATTCAACATTATATATTTAATAAATGAAAATTAATTATCAATAAAATTATGAATAATTTAATTTTATTTAATTTTTATAATTAAATTATTTGTAATTAAAATTTAATAATTTTTAATAAATATAATTAAATTTAAAATATATAAATATTCAAATAAAATTTGATTTATAATTAAAATATATTTCAAATAAATATTAATTTTTAAATAAAATTTTTAAATTATTTATTTTATTAAAATAACTTAATGTTAAAATAAATATTATATAAGATATTAAATAAATTTATTTAAATAAAAATAATTTATCAAATATGTAATTATTATTAGTGATAAAAATATAACTACACTAACATTAACAACTAAACAGGTTTTTGTTTTTATTTAAAAGAAAAATAGAAGCTATAACAAAAAAACAGAAGTAGAACCGAACGGTCCCTCAAACTAAAAGTAAAAGTTACAACAGAAAAATAAATTGAAATTAAGAGAAAGAGGGACAAAGAAAACTTAATGTTGAAATTTAAAAAATTTCGTTAAAAAATATTTCATACATTTTTTTTTTTAAAAGAACACTCACATTAACTGATGATATTTAGACGGTACAACAATTAGGCAAAGAAATTGGAATGGTGATGATACAAAGAAGTGATTTTGGTACATGAAACTCTGGAGTTGCACTTCCCTAACGAAGTCAGACAGCCATCAAACAGACCTTAAAAATATAAACACTTGTTTGATCCGCTACTAACTGACTTGACAGAACAGAAATATTCATTCAACTGATCTTCACCACATCAGCTAAAAACAATCTTTCTACCACCATTTCTTACAGTTTCATTTGACTCTGTTTCTCTACTTAATTTCCTGCAATAAACACCAAAGTCATACAGTTAAGCCTGGATGGTTAAGGAATTTGGGAACAAACAGAAACATAATGGAAGGCACTTACAAGTTGGCATACAGCAAATACCGAAAAACTTAGGCAGCTACTTTCCTGGCGTTGATGTCATTTGATGACAGGAATTTCCTCTGAATAAATTAAGCAGATCAACTACCAAATGGTTACAGACAACGTTATGTGGTTGTAAGGAGGAGCGCTTTTCAAGTGAAAATCATGAGGCATTACATTTTGTATTCTCTTAATGACACAACTGGATAAATAGAAAAAGAAAGACATTTAAGCTTGAAGTTTCAGGCAGGTAGCAGAGACTTCAAATGAAAAATCAAGTGTTACGGACGGCCAATGGTTCTCCTGGCAATCCCATTCCAGGAATGGTTCTCCTGGCAATCCCATTCCAGGATGGTCCATATGCTATACGTAAGTACAACCTCCAATTATGGTATCGATTGCAGTTGCTTCATTATGTTCATATTCACATGCAAGATTCTTTCATTTTTCTCAAGCAAGCAATACATGTGCCAACACCAACATAGTTGTGTGATGTTTTCCTAACACACCAAGTTGAATGCGTGTCTATGCATGACAGGTTATAAAAGTCAGATTCATAAACCAAATCAGTACTTACGATCTGCTCAAAATGAGGGCTTGACAAGTTAACACTAAGGTTCTTCATCAATAACAAAACCTGCAGTCACCAAACGGGATGGTAAGAGAGTGCATTTGTAATTCAAAACCGGGGAAAAAAATGTAGTCTGCATTCTTGGATTCAGTAGAATTCAACTATACTAAATAAATCCTAAAAACCCAGTTTGACTGTTCCGGTTTCTTCAATACAATAAAGTACTCATCTTTGCACTTCATTACAAGAAATTTACATGATTAGTGCGTAAGGAAAGAATTTTCCAAAGACTTATATAGCTTACAGTTTCATAATTTATGGGATCCATTTCCTTCAGCTTTTTCACGTGACCTTTGGTGTCCGGATCAAAGACACTCCCAATGAAACTATACACCTCAGCAAAATCTGGAAGACCTGGAGAACAAAAGCATAACATCAAAGTAAGCTCTTTGCTCTCATTTTTTGTGGTTACAGACGAACAAGGGCAGTCTATAAATACCATGAAGAATAGGAGCTTGTTTCCCCTGCTTTGACATCTCAGTGCTTGGTGTTCTGCTTGCTGTCTCAAGGGCACCAACACTACTGTTACTTAATCTTGCCAACCCCTTTGACCCATTATCGGCTGAATCATTAATGTTTTACGCCATGAGAAGTGCAGGAAGTTCCCTCAAGTAAACACACTTGCAATAAAATTAGAAAGAGAAACAGAACATAAAAGTATACCCACCTTCAGTTCCTTCTAGAGTTGGAAATTCATCTTGTGAGGACATAATTTTACTGGTCTCAGAATTCATTACCACAGAGGTGTCGTCCCAAGATGCATATCCCGGTACCAGGGCATTCGCAGAGGAATAAGCCATGGGTGCAGGCAATGACCCTAGAACTGTAATATGAGCACAATCTAAGTCAAAGCTACAACTGAATTTCTACACATTAGTAAATAGATTTTTCACAAACCATTTTTTGATGCTTTTTGAGGGTAAGGGTGAGCAGCTTTGCGCTTAGGGCGAGGTGGTGGCACATGTGTAATAGCCCCATTCTTTTGGACCTTCAAAAAGTATTTCTGTGCATGACTCCGGATCTGCAGAAGCAAGGCATCAGCAAAAACGAAAACACAGGACTAAAAATAGGATATTGACCCAGAAAACTAGTACAGAATATAAACCTGAATCACCGTCTTTGAACCCACAAAATCTTCAATCTTTTTCCAGTCACGATCAAACCTGAATTTAACAAAAAGTGGTTTCAAGGGCCATTAAACACAGATTTTGCCTCCAAACAGCTTCTTTAAAGATCCTCAATTTACTCATAGCAAACACTAGCAATAACTAAATGGATCCACCAAGTCTCCAAACTCGACACTCAATCGCATATTCTAATCAAAATCACTGCAACTGAAAACTGACTAAGGAATCAAACAACCATGGACAAATCTAACCCAGGACCAAAAACAACCACAGCAAGGACTTGCACGAAACAATTATTACTAATGTTCCCAAAGTAAATGAAACGCACAATTGAAGAGCTTCTAGGAACTTGTCGTGTTCTTCTTCGGTCCAGCTCTCGCGACACTTCGTTATGGTGTAGGGCTTCCTCACCTTTTTAGCTGACCCATCAGACTTGCTAGGTATAGTGGTAGCCGAAGCAGGGGTCGTCGTCGATGGCGGAGGACCGGGGTTCGCAGGAGAAGAAGAACTAACGTTCATTTCAAAAGTCTAACGAACCACTTAACTCCAATAACATTTGCATAGAGAAAGATAGCGGGGTGTTGTGCGAACCAGCGTGAAGATACAGAACAAAGTCGTTAGCTTTGTCTTTGTCTCTGTGCTTGTTTGGGTCATCGTAGACCTTTCAATTAATCGTCGCTCATTAATCGTCCGAATCATCGTCATCACGCACCTTCAACAAGTTCGTTTTTTTTTTGGGGTTAGCACGAGATGTTTTAATAGGGTCTTAATTATAGAAAGGCGTCTTTAAGTCATTAACTCTCAGATTAATCATTGTTTGTATTAGGTCAGCTAATAAGGGATAAAGTGCTGGCTAAACAGATTTCTCCATTCTCAGGACTCGAACTCAAGACCTGGGATAAGAGTGCTAAACTACTTACACCAATAAATTCAATTTTAATACGATGATCTTATACTCAAAAAAGAAAACAATTCAACCCAAATTTATATCCAATCAAAATTTATTCTATTAGTATTTGCTTATGTTTTTAAAATCAGACCGAAAATTAATCTAATAAAACAAGAAGTTTAAGATTTAAAATATTTAATCAATATTAAATAGTCATAAAATTGGTTAAAGATTGGATAAAATTAAATAATTTAAAAAAAAATTGAAAAAAAATTATATTTATAAAAATTTTAAAATTTAGCTGAAAAAGAATATTAAATAAAAATTAATTAGTTTATTTTAGTTTATAAAAACTAATCAATTTATGATCAATTAATTAACAAACAAATCAATTTTTAACTATAAATATTATTAAATTAAATAAAATTAAAAAATTAAAAATTAAATTAAAATGTTGACTAATTCAAAATTTTTACTGTTAAATTTATCAAACCGATTTGGTTTTTAAAATATTGACATTTGCTGATCTTTTTATAATTTTTTTGTCAAAGACCTGAACCCCAAAAAAAAAAAGGGGACGACTAATCGCAAGACGTATTTTACAGAAAGTGGGACCAGGGGTGGGGTTCAGAGAGCGACACGTGCTCTCATTTAATCCACTTAATCCTCAGACACACTAACGGCCTGTCGTTGCAATTTGTGTTGGTTACCAGTGGAAGTTGGTGGTCAGCGTTGGAGCCCTGCTGCTTCAGGTAACTTCTCACGTGGTAAACCCCAGTCAACTCCAGCCGTGAGAACTGAGAAGTGCACCCCTAATCAGAGGGTCCCACTTAGTAATCAAAAAAAGGAAAGATTCCCTTTTCTCTCAGTGGCTGACCGACACGTGGTGGCCTCATCTCGACTTTGTGACGACAGTCATTAAATTGCAGACAGATTCGCTGTCTAATATTATAGTGTCTTATTCTGTCCTATAAATTTCAGCCATTTATTTATGTAAATTCTGTGTTTATTTACGCGGGACTCATACAGGATTCACATAAATAAATAGCTGAGATTCATGGAACAGAATAAGTAGGGGTGAGCATTCGGGCTAATCGGGCCAAATTTTCACTGTTCGGGTAAAGCCTGAATTACCCAAAAAAAATTTCATCTTACACAGTCCGAACCCAAAATTTTATTACCCGAACTTACTCGGCCCGATTTACCCGAATTACCCTAATTACCCTTTTTCATAATTCTTTTAAACCTAATTTGGGTAATCGGGTAACCCAAATTTTTTTCAGAGTTACCCGTCCCAAACCGAAAATAATTCGGGGAATACCCGACCCGACCCGATTTATCCGTATTTTAACATTTTATTACCTGAATTAATCCCGACCCGGCCTGAATAATGCTCACCCCTAAGAATAAGACATCATAATATTGAATAGAGGATCTGAACTCTTTAAATTACTCGGATCTGTTGCTAAATTAAATTTCGAAACGGTAGTTACCATTTTAGATAATTTTTTAAAATTAAAAAATATTTTTTAATTTTTTTAAATTGTAAAATAATTTTTCAATATTGCATAATTTAAGTCAACCTTGTCTCAAAAAATTATAATAATATAAATTTAAAATAACAATAATTTATTTATTTATTTTAATATTATTTTCACATATTTTATATATAAATAATAGGCACAATTAATATAAAAAAGATTATTTTATAATCAGAAAAATATAAAATTAAGAATAATACAAAGTATTTAAAATATTACAATTTTATCATATAATAATTAATAATTACATTAAAATATTAAATAAAAAGAATAATTATTATCAATAATAAAATATAATTTCTATCTTATCTTAATATGTAATTAATAATAATAATAAAATATTGTTATATTTATATTAACAATTTAAAAAAGAAGTACAAAAATTCGTAAGAAATTCGTTACAATGATTATAGGTAAACCTACCGAGCATGAACAAACATTAGATGTTAGTTGTTCATTTTAGGTAACCTAGTGAGGTGGGTCCACCAAAAGATAACATGTGTCATTTTCTATAACAATGACCACTTTTTAACTTTAATCAATACTTGTGAAAAATAATTAGGGTTAATTGTAAAAAAAGTTCAATTTTACTCAAAATTATAATATTCACCCAAAATTTTAAAAGTAACACTAAAAGACTCGAATTTTTAATTTTTTACAAAAATAATTCGGTATTAAATTTTTTGTAGCATTGTTGATGTGATATGATATGTCAAAATTTAATATTTGTCACGGGATTGTAATGTAAAATAATGATGTCAACTATGATATTTGTTACTTAATAAAAATATTAAATTATTGAAAAATTAATTAACCTAAAGAGCTTTGAGAGAGTTAAGCTTTATTACTTCTCTCTTTGGAAACTTTCCAATTACAAAATTTGGCATCCTAATGACAATTTTGCAATACAAGCAAACACGTATAGTATGAAGAGCTTGTGTTCAAAGAAGCAATATGTTACATTTCTCAGTCGGAATCAGTCAAGCCCATGAACTTGGAATATTTTCATAGATTTTGCCACTTAGGATTAAGGTATAAGCTTGAGTTTTGGTACGAATCTAGACCATTGTTTCAAGGGTTTGGTGATAAGACATTTTGGCAATTATCGATCTAAGCTACCAATTGAATTTTGGGCTTACTTGCATACGAAAATAAAAGGTCAATTTGTGATTGGGAAGTTTTTAGAGATAGAAGAGATAAAACTCCAAGTATAGACTATTGCTTTATGGGTTTAATGACAAGATATTTTGGTAATAATAGAACTAAGATGCTAACTAGTTTGTGGTTGTTTCCTTGATCTTGTTTCTTTAGTTGGAGTCACCTAATGTGTATAAATACATGGATGTATATACACATAGAAATATACAAAGCCTTTTATCATTCTTTTTGTGCTCCTTATTTCTAAATAGTATTAAAGCATATTTTATAAAATGGAGTCAAAAATTTGGGGGCCTTTTGTCTATGCATTTTGGGTTCTTAATATGCTCCAAAAATATTTTATCATGTACCAAATTGTTCCTCTGTTCAAGTAGATTGCAACAGTACAAAGAATGTCATCATATGTTGCCGCACATGCCCTTACGCATCGGTAGAAGTCACTACGCTAAAAAAACCCTAGTTGCAGCTACTTAGAGGAAGAAGACGATGTAAACAACGTTGTTTAGCTTTCAAGCAAAATGACACCATTTAGTCCCAAAAGGACAACACACTATGTAGCCATGTCAGCACACTTCAATTGCCATGTCATCATGTTCCTAGTAATTTACCACATCACCGAGCATCTTAATCAGTGCCACATCAGCACACAAGTGACACATTATTGTCTTGACGTGTCATAATCTTATTTGTCCACATGTCACTGTATACTTTGTCCATATGTTAGCATCAACTCTCTCTTAGTTCAGTTCAGACTCACAAGTTTAGTTTGATAAAAAATGAGTTCACCAACACTTTGACTGCCCAGTTTAACCAATTTTGTTTTAGTTTCTCTGCAAACCAAACTGGTTCCTAAGATTTTTCAACATTCTGAATTCAATTTTATGGTCAAAATTATCAAATTCCATCTCCATAAACATGTTTTCTTCTCTTTTACTATCTTCCTTTATTATGGATGCCTTAAACTTCCCCCATACATTCTCAATCCTATTAATATCATCTCTTATGGTTCCAATTATGATATTTGGGCTAAAGAAGTGTGTAGCTTTCTTAAGGGAAGGTTACTCTAGCGTATTGTTATTAAAGAAATACCCAAACCTACCTAAAAGAAAGACAAATACTTTGATATATTCACAAAATGATTGGTAGCCTAGGATAGAATTAATCATCAAATCTTAACATGGTTTCAGAATATATGTGATAAAGCCATTAAACTGGACTTTCAACATTTTGTCACAACCTTGAAAGTATGGAATTTTTTGAAAAATCGTTACTCTATATCTGATGATGTCCACTGATTTCAATTGTATAAAAGACTCCATCGTATGCAAAATAACATGGACAGACAATACATAATTATGACTTCGAATTGCAAGAACGTTGGGATCAACTAGTACTTAGCAATCTTTCCTGTCCTAGTTATAATATTGTTGCAATTTAGCAAACTTTATGATGGTCAACATATATGGCATTTTTAATGACTCTTAAGGATGAATTTTAACTCATTTACAAGTCTCTTCTTCATAGTGGGACTCTACCCAATCTTGACATTGTAACTAAATAGCTCATCTCAAAAGAAAGTTCCCTTACTACACTCCGCATGGAAAAATCTATCCCATCTACTAATGTTGTTCTTACAGCTCATACGTCTTCTCAAACTTCTCATAACTCGAGTAAGAAGTTTTATAAGGGATGTTGTAGTTACTGCAAAAAGCCTGGACATCATATCTTTGAATGTAGGAAACAACTCCAACAGAACTCTAGACAAGGTAATTCCTCTAAGCCCCTTCAACCTACTCTTAATACGGTTATTGCCACTGAGGGCCCAACAGAGAGCAACTCTTTTAAATTCTCTTTAAAGGATCTTCATCCCCTTTTTCATTAACTCCAACCAGATTGGTATTATATCGTCTCTGCCATATCTGTCATATTAGGTACCTCAACCTACTAGTATCTTGATTATACTTGTTGTAATAATATGAACTCTAATTGTTCCATTCGTGAATCTTTAATAACACCATCTGCTCCATACATTATTCATATAGCTGATAACTTTACTATGTATGTACACGTATAAGTACTGTTCACACGTCCAAATTACTTTTATATGAAACCTTTTTTGGACTCAAACTCTCATTGAATCATATTTCTATTAGACAATTATGTGACCTTAGTGTTAACTTATCCTTTTTGAGTTGTGGTTAAATTATGCATGATTTATGAGGTGCAAGACCCTAAATATTATTAGAGTGAATTAGATCAAAAGGCGCTAAAGAAATAAAATCATTAAAAGAAAAAGGTAAGTTATAACTTTTAGATAGTTAACAAGCGACACAATCAAAATGATCAAAATCTCAACATGAGATAGAGACACAATCAAAATGATCAAAATCTCAACATGAGATAGAGTACCATTAAAGATTAAAGATCCTAATATAGAAGTAGAAAGATGACTTATATGAGAAGTGACAACACCAATAATAAACTTTGAGGGAAGATTCAGGGAAGTAAGCTTAAATAATCGTCTAACCTTACGACCTCGCCCCAAGGATCGTGCCCGCCTATAAATCATGCATAATATTTAAGCTATAAATCATGCATAATATTCACTCTAATATTTAAGCTATAAATCTCAACATAATATTAGAGTGAATAATATAGCTTAAATATTAGAGTGAATAAATAATATAGCTTAAATATTAGAGTGAATATTTAAGCTATAAATCATGCATGATTTAAGCTATAAATTATAGGCGGGCGAGGTCTTAAGAATAATATAGCTTAAATATTAGAGTGAATAAATCATGCATAATATTCACTCTAATATTTAAGCTATAAATCATGCGTAATATTTAAGCTATATTATTTATAGGCGGGCACTATAAATCATGCACTAATATTATTCTTACGACCTCGCCTGCCTATAAATTATGCATGATTTAAGCTATAAATCCTTACGACCTCGCCTAAGGATCGTGCCCGCCTATAAATCATGCATAATATTTAAGCTATAAATCATGCATAATATTCACTCTAATATTTAAGCTATAAATCTCAACATGATTTATATGCATGATTTATTTACGCATAATATTTATGCATAATTCACTCTAATATTTAAGCTATTCTCCATTTACTCTCGTTTTGCTAATATGATTCAAACTCAATTTTCTTGCAAGATTAAAATATTTTGCACTAATAATGCCATGGAATATAAAGATACAAACTTAACCAATTTCCTTGCTCAATAAGGGACCATCATTTAGAGATCCTGCCTAAATATATTTCAACAAAATGATCAAGCCTAATGCAAACATAAACATATTCTTAATACTGTTCTACCTTTCTTATATGCTCTTCTTATCCTAAACCCTTTGGGGTGAAGCAACCTTTACTATTGTATGTAATATCAATCACATTCCTTCTCTTATCATAGGTAATATCTCTCCCTAGGAGTACTTATTCAATTGTGCTCCTAACTATCAGTCTCTTAAAGTTTTCATATCTGCATGTTTTATTCTTTTACGACCTCATAAGCACACCAAACTAGAACCAAGAGCACATTTATACTATTTTCTGTGATATGACGTAAAGCACACAGGATTAGATGTTGGGATCCCCTATCTTAAAGACTTCAAATCTCTCAACATCTCACCTTTTAGAAACATAAAATGTTTTCCATACTATTAAAATTATGAGTCACCAATCCCTAACAACATTTTTTTTAAAATCCTACCTGTTAGACCCCACACCGCACATTTTCGGTGTTTGGGGGTTATACCCCGGCGTGTGTTTGCGGGTTATACCGCGGCATCCAACCTTCAAAGGTATTGTCC
>JAOSBL010000004.1:26960805-26999667 GCA_027568915.1 Erythroxylum roraimae
TTAATAATAAATTGTATATAATTAATAATAAAATAATAAAACTTTTATTAAAATTTTTATTATTTTAAAATAGAAAAAATATATAAAAAATTATTTGTCACAGTTGTAACTTGAACTGTGACTTTTTAATTGGACATAATTTCTGTTTTAAAATCATAGTATCAAACCTCATGTAATAACTATTTTAATATCAATGATATAATAGTCATTTATTTTATATTTCATCCATTTTCTAAATAACATTTCACTACGTTACAGTATAAACCCTTTCACCTCTCCCAGACAACTTTTCACTATATTACATTTCATCATAATATAAACCATTTTGTTCTGTTCCATTCTATTCTATTAATTAACATCTAACTAAACAGGCCCTTAAGTTTGGCTCGAACAACACGAGCTCAAAAAATCGATCTTAAAGAAGGGTCGTGTTAAAACTGTCATCTCTTTAAGAAATAATAAAAGAAAGTTTAAGTTGTTAAGTAATAAAAAGTCAAAGAAATATTATCTTATTTTGAAATTTTGGTTTTATTATTTTAAATTACTAAAAAATCACAAAATATTAAGACACCTTAAAAAAGAATTATGTTAATTTAATTTTTTAATAAATCTATGTAACAGCTCTTAAAAGTAATTTTACTATGAATTTTAAAATATTTCTTATTTTTTCTAAAAATTTTATAAAGTTATTGTGATTTGTGATAACACAGAAATTTTTATATTTCGGTGACGATACATAACTCATTTCTTTACATTTTACGAATTAGATATTTTCTGATATCAACCTAATCACGACAACCTCGGAAATCTCGTGAGTGACCATTTGGTCGCTCGAATGTCGCCAAGTAACAAGATTCAACAGCGTCAATTGCCGCCATTAACCGTGCCAAACAAGTAATTTGTGGTATTTTGGAAAACCATTTGGCACTGGCCAGGTCCCCAACGGATACGTTCTTTTCTTTGGCTCCTGGCTCATGATCGTCTTCTCACTAACCAAACTCGTGTCCTCCGGCATATCTCCTTTGATGACTCTTGTCACCATTGCCATGCAACCGAATCCTCCCTACACGTCATGCGGGACTGCCGTCTCGCCCAGAGCGTTTGGTCCACTTTTCCTTCCCATCTAATTCCCCATCGATTCTACACCTTGTCCGCGCAAGAGTGGATCCTGACCAACCTCCAGTACCATGGCAGGGTGTACGACCACGACTGGGCGATCCTCTTTGGCATCACGTGCTGACTCCTTTGGACTTGGCGCAACCGGACTTTATTTGAGGTAACTTTTACTTGGCCTTCCTTACCTATTTCTTGTATTTTGTCTTATGCAGGTCTTATACGACAGGCAGCGGCTTGGCAGCTTCCCGCGGCTTTCGACCCCTGCCTTCGCCACCAGCACAGCATCGGATGGAGACCACCTTCCACGGGCTGGGTTAAATTAAACACTGATGGCGCTAGCAACTGCTCGACACTATCAGCCACAGCTGGTGGGCTTCTTCGGGACTCCACAGGCACTTGGCTCGGCGGATTCACTCATAATCTTGGCTGGTGTCCCCCGGTCACGGCGGAACTTTGGGGGATTTTTACTGGGCTCTCAATGGCCTGGACACTCGGCTACCGCAGACTTATTTTGGAAGTGGATTCCACCGCGACGCTCCACTTGATTTCATCCGCTGCTGATCGAGGCCAGGCTCTCAACCTCCTCGTCCAGGGCATCAATGAGCTGCTCTCCCGTAACTGGACCGTTAACCATCGCCACACTTATCGCGAGGGCAACCGATGTGCGGACTGGCTCGCGCACCACGCCATCCAATTTGACCTGGGTGTCACTTATTTCGAAGCTCCACCCTTAAGGTGTCATTTTCTCCTTGCTGAGGATCAGTCGGGGACCTGTTTTTTTCGACCCATTTTGTAACTGTCCTGTCTGTCCCTTTATGTAAAAAAAAAAAATTTAACTTTGGGACGGTCATTTGACGTCTGTCGAGGGGGACGGAAGACCGCCCATCCTTTGGGTGGACACGTGTCCAGGAGATGATCTAACAAGATCTCGAGAGATTCGCTACGTACAGCCCCAACTCATGGCTTTTGATTCTGTCCAGCTCAAAGACCAACGTGTAAATATCTGTTCCTACGTGGCATCTTCTGGACATTCGACACCTCGATTTCGTCCACGTCAGCAAACGCAGACTTCTTATCCATTCTCTCTCTCTCTGTCTCTCTCTCTCTCTCTCTTCCATGATCAGAAACTTCGGCGACAGTACTTTCTTATCTTCTATCTATTTCTTACCCCAGTCAACAGGCGTAACAGTCAAAAAAATAATTGTCAACTCCTTAAATTTTTACTTTTTAATTCTTGATTCAAGCTCGTTCTCTGAACTTGGTTCGCAGATGTTGAAGTTCTTGCTGAATCGAGCTCCATAATGGTGGATTACCAAGCTTTAGATGACGAAGAGGTGATTATTTCAATTTAATTTCTGTTGGATCAAATTATTTCAATTATTATGTTTATTTTGTGGATTTGTTCTTAAAATCTGCGTTGAAAAAGCTCGTTCTCTGAACTTGGTTTGCAGATGATGTTGAAGTTCTTGCTGAATCGAGCTCCATAATGGTGGATCACCAAGCTTTAGAGGACGAAGAGGTGATTATGTTCAATTTAATTTCTGTTGGATCAAATTATTTTAATTATTATGTTTCTTTTGTGGATTTGTTCTTAAAATCTGCATTGAAATCGATCTCTACGTAAGCGATTCTCTAGCGAGGTGATCTTTTTGTTGTTTCGTAGTTATGATTTGTGATTGCTGTGCCATTAGTTATTTTAGTGTGTATGTATATCCAGTATTGCAGGAGACTATGTGGATTAACTGCTTTAGTTGAGATTAGGGCTTTGATGGCTTTGTTAGTTCCCTTCAAGGAAGTTTTTGTGTGAATTAGTTTTGACGTTTATAATTTGAAGAAGACTTGGCCCTTTATGGATAAGTTAGGATAATATTTTGGTATGGTACTCTGTTATTGTAGGTTACTTCAAGATAGTTTTGTCAAATTTTGCATGGCTGTAATTCATGATTGTATATCAGGTTGAACTCTCTGCATCTTCTGAGGTTTGGTTATCTGGAAAGAAGAGCACCTCCTGGTTGTTTGTTTTAGAGTATGTGTAGTTTTTCTAGATCTGACATACAGAGTGTCTAGATGAAAGTTGATGGCAGTGAGGGTCAGGAATTGAGGGACTTGGATCATGGAGTGCAGGATGGCAGCAAGGCAGCTAAAGATGGAGTTATGAGCGACCAAAATTTATTAGAAGTAGATGGTTTGAAAGGAAATGGCGTCACTGAAAATGTGAGTGAGGTGCATGGCATGAGTCTTCAGGCCCCAGCTCCAGTGCAAATATCTCAGCAACAGCAGTCTCAAGGGGCAGTGGTTTGTTGGGAGAAGTTTCTTCACCTGAGATCTCTCAAGGTTCTACTGGTGGAAAATGATGATTCTACTCGCCATGTTGTGACTGCGTTGCTTCGGAATTGCAGTTACGAGGGTTAGTGACTGGTCTCTGTGATGTGATGCTCTGGTGCAAGATATTGGAAGGATTTTGGTTCAGAATTATACAAATCGTATACTTGTATGCATGTCTGTCCATCTGTATAAATTTGTTCACTTAATCCTCATACATTTATGTGTGATTGATAACGATATTCATTTATTGAAACTCTTGATTCCAGAAATTTCTCACTTGTAATGGTTTCTGCTATCATCGCATGCAATCAGTTTTTCATAGTTGTGTAATTTTTAAATATTATAGAGTGAATATAACTATAGAACAGCACAGAAATTAACTTTTTTCTGCTAGTCCAGAAAAACTTTGGAAAATGTTTGCTAGTCAACTTGCAGAGACTCCATTGTCATGAGCTGTGCTACTGTTAATAATCCCATCTCTGGATCAATCTTGTGTCAAGAATGTTGTTGGCATCTGTGAGGGGTGCAAGTATGTCTGTTTTTAAAATCCGTTCTCCAAATTATGTTAAGAAATGTTTGGGTCCATAAAAACTCAGTTTCAGCATCATTAATTGTTGCATATGCCATCACTTCTTGTTGCCTTATTTTCATGTCTTAATCTAGTGATTTTATGTATTTTTTGGGCTACTTTATTTAGTCATTGAAGCAGCAAATGGATTACAAGCTTGGAAGATACTGCAAGATTTGAACAATCATATTGATATTGTCCTAACTGAGGTAGTGATGCCTTTCTTACCTGGCATTGCTCTTCTATCCAAAATTATGAGCCACAAAACACGAAGAAATGTTCCTGTGATCAGTAAGTTTTCCTCTTGGTCAAATAGCTGTATTTTCCTTTTTAACAAGAGCATAATGTGAATAGATACTTTTAACTTTTGTTTTCTTGTGAAATGGGTGCAGTGATGTCATCTTATGACTCTATGAGTTTAGTCCTTAAGTGTTTGTCAAAAGGTGCCGTGGATTTTTTAGTGAAGCCTATAAGAAAGAATGAGTTGAAGAATCTTTGGCAGCATGTCTGGAGAAGGTGCCATAGTGTGAGTATACTTTGTTCTTCAATTTTAGAATTCTAGTCTTGGATTTCAAACTTCCTGTTACGTTTTGATCTTTTTCTTCCCTCTTGGAGGCCTCTAGAAGTGAAAACCCTTCTTTTTCTGTTCGTTCATTTTTTTCCTTTCCGTTTTGCAAATGCAAAATGTTTTCCATCTCAAGAATGATTCACTAGGGATCAACACTGATTAGGAAACGTACATTTTAACCATGACAGTTATTGTGGCTTATCCTCTGCGCTTTAACATAACCCCTTCCCCAGTTAGATACACCTAAGTGCATTTTCTACAGTGCTTGATCATTGTTATCTTTTCTTTCAGTCTAGTGGTAGTGGGAGTGAAAGTGCCACACAAACTCAGAAATCTGTAATGTCAAAGAGTGTTGAAAAGTCTGACAACAACATTGGTAGCAATGATGAGGATGATAATGGAAGCATTGGCTTGAATGGGGACGGAAGTGATAATGGCAGTAGCACCGAGGTATGATTGAGACTTTCACCAGGAAAATCACGTGTATTATTTATAGCTAGATGAGTTATGGGATGATGTTATTTAATGGATGTGGTTTTGAAATTATTGATATGACATTTTACTTTTTCCAACTCTAAGAGTTTTATTAGTTCCACGGGACTGCAACTGGTCTTCTGTTGTTGATTATCCTATGTTGTGCCCTCCAGTTTTAAGTTTATGTAATTGCTGTTTAGTTCATTTCTAATTTTCAATGGTTTTTGTGTTGTGTTAAAACTGATGGTAGTCACTGTGAACCCTGACTGATCTTCTCTGACTGTGCAGTCTACTCATGAATTTTCTCTAGTCTTATCTATGAACTGTAAATGATGTCTCCTATATTTGTAACTTGGTGAGAGGTGATGTTAAGGTTTTTATGGCTTAGAAGTGTTATATTCAATGAGATGCTCCTGCTTTTGTGATTGTCAATCAAATGCTGGAAATGGTGTGTTTGTAGGTATTGACTTGATACTGTCTGTCAAGTCTGTCTTCAAGTAATGAGGATGTGACTGAATTTATGATGATGACTTTGTAGAGCTCTTGGACGAAACAAGCAGTAGAGATTGACAGCCCATGCCCTTTGTCACCATACGATAATGTTGTTGAATGTCCGGATAGCACTTGTGCACAAGTCATCCACTCAAATGCTGAACTATCTGGAAGCAAACATCTTCCTTTGATAACTAAGACTAGGCACTGCAAGCAGGAGGAACAACTTGGTATGCATGAACCATGATGAATCTTTGAGGTCTTCTGCGGCTGCCTGCATAGATCTTTAAGTTTACTTACTTTCTTTTCCTCTTCCTCTTCTCTTTTACTCCCCCTATCTTTGAAGTTTATATTTGATATTTTTTTATTTCTTGTGAAAGAGAATATTGCAACTGGAAAAGAAAAAGTGATGGGCATGGCAAGAAGTCTAGACTTACAGCTTGAATATCCAGTTGAAGATCCATTGAAATTTGTAGGAATGAAACAGAAACATTTAACTGAGAGAGGATCTGATGAACTCACTGAGCAACCAATTGAAAAACAGCCATTAGATCTCAGCTGTGGGAGTCCATCCAGCAAATTGAAGTGTAAAGTAACAAATCTCACAGGTATTACCACCAAAGGCACTGATCATCTAAATGACAGCATGAAATTTGAGGCTTCAAACAAACAAAGCAAGATCCCGGATGTCAAGAATAAAGCCATCTGTGATGATAAAGATGCACTGACACTTGAGCTCAGCCTAAAAAGACCGAGAGGGGTCGAGGATATTGGAACAACATTTCCTGAAGACCGCAATGTTTTAAGGCGGTCAGACTCGTCAGCATTTTCAAGGTACTGGACAAGCATGAAGAACCAATTTTAAATTAGTAAACAGTTTGAAAATCCAAAGTAATTTGGTTCTGCTTCCCAACTCTTGAGTAGTCTGCATTTATTATTTATTATGATTGCAGGTACAATTCAACTTTGAATACAAATCAGGCTCCTGGGGATCCTACCAGAAAAGGATCAGTATATGATCTCCAATCTCATTCTTGTGATGATCATCCTTATCAAAGCTCAAATGTTGGAAGCAATAACGTTGATACGGGCTCCACTACAACTAACACTTTTAACCAGACAGTTCTTGCAAAAAATAAGCCATCGGTAACATCTTCTTTCAAATGCTTGCATCCAGCTTTTACTTTCCAGTTTATGAAAGGTCATATTCTATGTGCCTCAGCAAATTGTTCGAGAAAAGGGTGGTGATCTTACCGGCGCTGAAGTGCTAGCTGACTCAAGTGGTGTCCATCACGAGACACAAAGCTGGCACCATTGTGATTACCATCATCTGCACCAAAGCACTCAACAGAACCAGCTTCCCCTTGGCTTGGATGATTCATCATTGAACAAATTGGCTGCACTTGCTCCACTTTGCGGTTCATCCAATGTATTATGTGGGCCTGCAGAAGGTAATGCAGGTAACTACAGCATCAATGGAAGTGCCTCTGGCAGCAACCATGGAAGCAATGGCCAAAATGGGAGCAGCATGGATGTAAATGCTGGAGGAACGAATATAGAAAGTGATAACAGGATCGATGGAAAAAGTGGCAGTGGCGATGCTAGTGGAACTGGGAGTGGAAATAGAGTAAATCCAAGCAAGTTAGCACGGAGAGAAGCTGCTTTGACAAAGTTCCGTCAAAAAAGAAAGGAGAGATGTTTCCGGAAAAAGGTAATGCAACCAAAGTAATCTTCCTATCGCTGGTTACTGGATAGGGCTTTTGTCTATTTTTGCTTATCCTATTAATTATAGGCAGCTCTTATAAGGGCAGTAAATATGACTTTTGACACATGTTAGGGTTATGGTCTTTGTGCGTGAGAATTCTCAAGTATGACGCACTTGTACAATCAGTATTTCATTTTGACATATAAATGCCAATTTCATCTTAACGTAAGGATCCGTTGCTTTAACTTCTAATTAGTTGCTCCCTGTAAGTGCGTCAACTTCCAAAATGAACAATGGAATCATGATCCTTCTTCGGAATGTGCATACATACAGAAAAGCTTGTATAATGTGTTAATTTTTGTGCTTTACCCTTAGATTAATTGCATGATATAATTGAGGCTGGATGATGACTTTTGTTAAAATTATTCATAATGACCTAATAATGTTCTTATTTCAGAGCAGAATTGGGATAGGAGTTTCCGATAATGTTTTATGACTCTTCTTCGACTTCTTTGATTTGCAGCGCTTTGTTTCTTTCTGCCTTCTTTTTGTGTGTCTATCCTGCATGTCAAATTTGCATGTCTCAAAGATTAACTTGGATTGATGACTACTAGATCCACGTTTTCAGTGCTGTTTACTGTGTGTTTATGGTCATTTGTCACGGATTTTGAGATCCTATGTTGCTTGTTTCCTCAAGTCAGCTTGACATGTGGATGAAGTTGAATTTCCTTTTTTTCACTTCTTTTCTCCCTTTTTTTAGTTTACAACATGATTTTGTCTCAGATTGCTTGTTCCTAACCTACAGGATCAGCAGGAGGTACATATATTAGCTTCTCTGCTTATTACATGTAAGCAGTTCTTCATGAAGTGGGCTCTTGATGCCCCGAACATGCCACTCTCCACTCTCCTATTCCTTTATTTGTGCGGATCCCCTGGAGTGGACTTTGCTTTATTATTACAATTAGGACAGTTTTCTGCAAAGGACATTAATCCACTGGAGATTGTGTTATTATCATATCCGTTTGGTTAATTGGCTTTTCCTTTTTTTTTTAAAATTTTCATTTGTTCACATAACAGCAGAAAAAAACTAAACTTTTATCATGGCAACTCAGGTTCGGTACCAAAGCATAAAGAGGCTAGCAGAGAACGACCACGGGTTCGTGGCCAATTTGTCTGGCAAAAAGCTAAAGAGAGCCGAGGCAAAGCAATGGACAGCTAGTTTGACCCCTTTCTTGTGATAAAAGAATCCACATTAGATAGTGTTGTGTTGTCATGCTATTTGAATCGACACAAAGAAGACCCTGAACTATAGTTGTTCCTTTGGACTTTGATTGCTACTTGACTCGTATGAACTACATTTTACAGGAAGGTTTCCCACCTTGAAAATGGATGTCTTTTCATCTCAATCACGCCTTTCCTGGGGTTTGATTAAACACTAAAACAGCATTCTGCTTGTGAAAGGCTTTTTCTTTTTTTTTGTATAAAAGGAAAACGAACAGAGCAATGACACAACTGATCTAGGGAAGCAGATTTCCGTCTAACAGGATAAGGTAGCACTCACTAGGTAAGGTAGAAAAGTGGGTAACGCCTACATTAACGTGACTGGTATAAGTTACTAGCTGGACGGCTTCATGAAACTGTTTTTGTCACGTAAGATGCTGTTCTTGTACCTTTTCTTGCGTCCCCAACGCGACGTGGGGAATCCAAAGGGACTTTTCAGGAGACAGATGGGGAAAAGATGAGCAGTCAATGTAAATCCACTATTGACCAACTATTTCACCATTTTGCTTTGGGATTGGGTTAGGGCTAACTAATCTGATGTTACCTCTCTCTCTTTCTTTTAAGAATTATTACCTCTATATTGAGTTCTTCCTACCATTACACGCTTATGCTTTTATGATTGATTTACACTACACTATGCATGTTTATACCATTGACAGCAACAAAGTTTGTCCACTAGTTATATATATCCCATCATCTTATATATATTCCTTCCGTGTGTAGGAGTCTGTTTTGGGTTGCAGAAAAGCCGAGGTTTTGGATTTGTGCTTTGAAATGACGTGAATGCAAAACATATATTCTATCTTCGAAATGGCCATATTCTTCCGTCAGAATTTCATAACATGGAACTTGGTTTCCATATGGAGGAAAAACACCTTCAGGTACTTGGAAGTCATGTCATTCTCATTACAGCTTCAATGTGAATGAAATAATATAAAGTGGCACAAGCACTGGACAGATTTCTCAGGAAACCATCCCATGGTTCAGATCATGACTGATCACTTCGC
The DNA here is from genome assembly GCA_027568915.1 of Erythroxylum roraimae. NCBI lineage: Eukaryota > Viridiplantae > Streptophyta > Magnoliopsida > Malpighiales > Erythroxylaceae > Erythroxylum > Erythroxylum roraimae. Next base: position 26,970,342 of record JAOSBL010000004.1, read on the forward strand.
TTTCAGCTTTTACACATATGTTAAAAGTCTAAAAGTGCATAAGAGTACACAGCCACTTAATTAGACAGCTAAATGGCATTAAGAAAAATACATCAAGGGAAAGAGGAGGCCGTGTGTAACACATGATAAAAGAAAGTAGGAACATGAAATGAGTATGGGAAGAGAAAATTGAGCCAGATCTTTGACTTTTGGGGTTTGATCTTACCTACGAATGGGCTCTTATGGTTCACATTTGAGTGTATATTCATAATGTGAGGTCACCTGATTTTTGTTTTGATCATAATATTAGAACGGACAGGAGTGAGATATATGCAATTATTGTGTCTCTGAACTTGTTCCATTCGAGATTTTTCACACCGACTAATGGATTGAATTCTGGTGGGACTCTATGGTTCTTGGAGTAAGAGCTATTGGTTTTTTTTTTTCGTGTTAGGAGCTATTGGTTTTAGTCAACTGAATTAATGCAATATGTTGATGTTTAAAAAAGAAAGAGTATTAATTATTAAGTACTAATATGCCCATTAAATTTTTCGTTAGTCTTTGTGACTATAATGACGCAGCTTCAAATAATGAAAATACTCCCTCCTATTAAAAAAAAAAATCGTTTCAGAGAGATGCACACTTATTAAGAAAGTTAATAAAATATTTGATATACCCTTATTAATTGCATGTTGAAATTCCTTGAAAATATAATGTGTAATTAGGATGTGAGAGAAATTAAAGGATATTTTTGGAAGTAAAATTATAATCATGCATAAAAAGTAACAAACGACACTTATTTTGAATAATTAAAATCCCTCTAAAACAACTTTTATTTTGAATAGAAGGGAGTAGTAGTATTTGTATCAAAATATAAAGGAAAAGTTGTATACATTATAATCCTCCTCAGACCTTCGCAAAATAGGGAGCCTTGTGCATTGGTACATTAACTTTGACTTTTTTCATGTAAATTTATTTAAAGATATTTTTCATTAGTTATTTGTCAAATTTTACATCTATAAAATCACACAATCTATTTAAAGGATTGTGTGATGTCCTCTTTAGAAATGTGAGATGACAATGAGATTTTGAGTAATTCATGTAATATAATTAGAGATAATAATTTAAAATTATTTAATTTTTTTGAAAAATTTAATTTAATATCAAATATTTTAATTTTTAATTTAAAGACTAACTTTTTAAAATTTGTATAAATTAATTCAAATTTACATCTCTATCTCTATTTCTATTTCTTTAAGTAATTTGTAATAACTTTTAAATATTATAGTATTTTAGTTCCTTAATTTGTCAGCCAAAATCGTCCCTCATAGTAGTGTTTCCTAAGTCAACAGATTGGATTCAGTCCATCAACTCAATCACCTGATCATCAAACATAATTATCAGGAATTTGACATGATCAAATAGTTAAAATCTTTCTGTTCGCCAAAAAATGGCTAATAAGCCATTTATCAAACGTGGCATATATCTTATTAAGTACCATTTGAAGTTAGACATACGTTTAGTCTTGTATTTGATTCATATTACACATGCTTCCATTAGTCTTTATAAAGGTGTATTAAAAACATAAATAATAGAGGAGAACCATATGAAGAAATCTGTTTTTACTAATTTTAAAATAAATACAGAAATTCATAGTCACCAAAACAAAACATAATAAATGAATAAATGAGATACGAGCCAGAAAGCACCAAAACCCCATTTACTATCATTTTCAGCTTGTTTGATGACGAGCACTTACAGATAAGGCTTTGAAACCAATCAGCCAAGTAAGTGCTCTCAATCATCATTTAAAAGAAATTATCGCAAGCACAAATGTTAAAGTTTATACAATTACTAATATACAAGAAAATTAAGAACATTGATTTTTAAAATAATGAATTATATGATTAATATCAATTTCATTATTTAATTAAAATTATTATGTTAACATAACACATTAAAATTGTTGGAAAATCGGGTTGAGATCTGATCCCGACCGCAGCGGAATAATCACAAAACTTTTTCGTGAATTTTGATGTCCTGAAAATTAAGATCTATTTAATTCTATAAAATGATTAACATAAATCATAATAAAGCAAAATTTGATTCGTACGTTATTCCGAAGCTTAATCTTTGTCTTGTCGTATCCCTTGAACTGTTCCCAAAACTTATCCGTCTCAACCACCGTAGTCGCATAAGTGTCCGGCCTCTAACAATATTCACAGAACAGGTTGAGAGAACTTTGTAACTCTTACAGAGAGGGTTAAGCTAGAACTGCTAGCTCCATAGAGCTTAAGCCTATCTATAATAAGCTTTAGACGTTTTAGTAATTTAATTGAAATTAAATTCTAATTTCAATTAAACTTTACATAAGATTCAATATCTTATATTGATCTTTATTTATTAAATATCTCATATTTATTCATAAAGTTTCTTAAACTTTACAATCAAATCCAACTTGATTAAATTAATTTTGCTCTCTTCAACTTATTCTATATGTGAGACTAATTAGGTTAATTAAAATTAGATTTTATAATCATTGCCAACATATTTGAAAATCTAAGGGTCTCACATATAAAATGAGTAATTAAATTAGATAAATTAAAACTCCTTTTAATTTATCTTTAATTATTCAATTAAACAATTTATAATCATAGATTAAGATTGGCGTCTAGTAATACATCGTTACCACCCAAATATTTAGGAATGTCAAAGTGATTTTGACAAACCTTTCTATGCATAATTTTTCCGTATAATTCAATCATTTCATCATATAATGTTTCGACTAGGCATAGAGCAGGAAATTAATGTCTACTCTATTTTGAGTCTAATCATATTAGTTCTCTGTCATTAGCTATCGATTCAATTAATAACATTTGTAAACTACTTAAAAAGCATCATTTTACCTGGGCAAAGGATTTCTTGAATTAATACTAATCGAGAACAATGAACATTCTCTCTAATTACTTTAGGGTGTTGAATTATATCTTGATCACTCAACTATCTCCATATAGTTCATGTTACATCCAATGACTACCGATTAAATGACCTATGATTAAATAGATCATAAATAGTATCAAAACATAGCAATCCCCATACATGATAACTTTGATGACCTCAAGTCAAAGAATCACTTGTACAATCATCACAATGAGAATTCTATAGACATATAAATAATTTTTTAAATGAATTTCTCATATCGGATCTGTTCAGTGAACTTGTTTTCTAACAAGCACTCACACGTTTGTTTAAGTATCTCTAGACTTTAGCCTGTGAGATCCACTACTTCCTTTATAAAGAAAAACAAAACATATGCTAGTCTTTTTACATTCTATTAATGTCCAATCTTAATAGAACAATGACTAGAAACATTTAGGAATAATACATAACTGTAATATAAATATCTTAATTATAATTTCAGTATAATTTCATTTACAATGTACAATTATCTCATAAACTTTATCGTATACATCTAAATAGGTACAAGATAAAGAATGCCTTTAAATAATTTATCACTAAACTACAACCAAAGTGATTGACTGTAGGGCATAAAATAACAAAAATATGTTAATACATTGCATTTGGTAAATTGACAAATATTTTAATTGAAAAATAGATTTTGTAATAAAAAGTAAAAATGCATTGTGAAATGAATTAACCCTTTTATTTATACTAGAAATTTTCTTTTTTAATGTGATTTTTAGATTTAGTTTTAGTTCTAGTTTATAATGTGTGTTTTTCTTTCAAATAAAAACAAAAAATTGGTTAATTGTTAATGTCAATGTTATATTTTTTTATTACTGATAATAATCACATATTAAAACTTAAAGATCAATAGTTTTTAATTACTTGATTTATTTTAAACTCTTATATAATATTTATTAATAAAATTATTTTATTTTGTTAATATAAATAGTTTAAAATTTTATTTTGTGTATAAATTAATATTATTTAATTAATAAATATATAATTATTTGAATTTTATAGTTTGAAGATATTTTATATTTAATTATTATTATTATTTAATTATTTTATTTAATTTAATTACAAAAATTAAATAAATTATAAAATAAATAAAACTGTTCATAATTTTTATTAATAATTAATTATTATTAATTAAATATATAATATTAAATCAAATTATTCATAATTCCCATTAATAATTAATAATTAATATATTAAATAATTACATAATTTATTTTTTTTTGATAATAAATCATATTATTAAACAACAGAAATAGAAAACAAAAACTACTTTTTGTGGTTTTTATAAATAAAGAAACCAAACCAAACAAAAAATTAAAAATTCAATATAAATTTAAAATAGAATATAAAAAACCGATTTCACTTGAGTAAATGATTGCTGTTCTCGTTTTCGTATGTCACTCTGTGTTCGAGACTATTTATCCATCCATTAAATATTACTCCCTCCTATTTAAAATAAAAGACGTTTTAGAGGGATGCACACTTATTAAGAAAATTAGTGAAATGTTTGATATACCCTTATTAATTGCATATTGAAGTGCCTTGAAAATATAATCTGTGTAATATATGTAATTAAGATGTGAGAGAAATTAAAGGGTAATTTTGAAAGTAAAATCATAAACATGCACGAAAAGTCACGAACGACACTTATTTTGAATAATTAAAATCTCTCTAAAACGACTTTTATTTTAAATAGGAGGGAGTAATAAATAGGTAAATGGTCTTGAACACAGAATGACATACGAAATCAGGAGGATTGATTCCATTTCATTTAGGTCCTTGGTTATTGGGCTAATAAGGTCAGAATTCAAAGACATAGGTCTCGAGAAATGAGTATAATTAATATCACAAAGATTAAGGTGAACATGTGATGTATACTATGTACGTTTTCGAAGTATAAATTATTTTTAGTATAAATACAAAATGTCCCATAGGCACGTGCCCTCCACATATACAGCTACCAGTCACGCATCATAGAATTTCGGTTTGGATACCCTCGCACGTGCGCCGATCTGTCCCCAACTAACTTTCTCAACCAATTTCCTTCTCCCAACTAATCCACCAAACCCCCTTTACTTGCCCCTCTCTCATATGTACTATTTAACTTGTAATATCACCTTTAATTTGTTTCATTTTTATTAAATAAATATTGAATTTAAATATATCAATTTGAAAAAATATAAATAATAAGCTATAAAAATAAGATACTGAACATGTAATTAATACCCCCTTATGATTTAATAATCAAAATAAGAAAATTCCTTAACAAATGTGTCTCAAACTATTTAATTATCCAGACTTAAATTTCTTAATTTTAATATTTTTAAGTGAAAAATTAGTATAATAAGAGAAATTATAGAATACGATCATACCAGTATTAATGTGCCGTATTTTATCTCAATTCTTAAAATTAAATATGCAATTAAAAACGAGAAATTCTAATAAAGTTTTTATGATGTTTAATTCTATGTCCATCTTTTTAGAAACAACCTCTCTATTAATTAGGGGTATAGTTACGTACTATTCGATCTCTTCAGATCTTAAGTAGTGGCAAAATTTTTACTAGATTATTGTTATTCTTGTTGTATAATCTCCGGGACTAGACATAGATTACCCTTTAATTTTATAAGAAGTAAAAAGCCTTAAACATTGTCTATTTACATTAAACATAGAATTAAGTATTGCAATGTATCTTCTGCTAGGGTTAATTTAGTAGGTAGCCAAAACCCCTACTAGCATCGAGAAGAGGGCTTGTTGACTTGCGGCATACCTTAATCATTAGGTCTATATTTACTCTGTACTACGTCCTACTTTTAAATTTACCCGGTTTTTATAAATGTGTTATTTTTATATAATAGAGAGACTGTTTCTGATAAATTTATATATAATATAAATTAATAATAATAATACAAATTTATTTTTATTTATTATATAGTTGTAACTTTTTTTTTGGGGTCAAAGTTAGTATTTTAATTTTAATTTATAAATAGTGGTTGAAGGATAATGTAAGGCTAACGTGCATCCAACAAACAAGTCAATAAAAAATTTCCTCTCTTGTTCTTTGTTTTTGTCATGTTAACAAACGAGGACAAAAATGTCATTTCAACTTGCGATCTACTGCCATAATGCGTTGGTTCCCATAATACTGAGTATGAGTTAACTAGTGAAAATGACATTTGGATTGCCCTTTAGCTTTTTGGGACCGCTTCACTTTTAGTAAAATTAGCTTATTTTAATTTAATGACCAGGTTGGTTGAGTCGGTGGAGTCGAAGAGTATAAGATCAAAAAATTCTGTGTTTGATTCTTTCTATCTACGCACTTTTAATCGAGTTTGTTGTACAAAGTTCGCCTAATTTAGAATACCTAATTAACGTAATTTGTAGGCTATTGCGTGAATCTAAAGATTTACCCAATATACATTTAAAGGATAACAGTTGCGGATTTCTCCGCTTAAAAAACAATATGTTGTTATTATTGTTCTTTTTTTTTTTTTTAATTATTATTGTTCATTTTAATCTTTTGTTGTGAAAGAAAAGATATTTTAAAAAAAGAAGAATGTTTTTTTATAAGTATAATAAATTATTTTATTAGAAAAATGGATTTAGAATAAAAAAGTTTAGGCATCAATTTTCCTTAGGTCGACACGACAAGTCGTTTGAAACGTGTAGAGGAGTCAAACGAGAAAACTAGACAGTTAGTTGGCCTTCACCATCACCTCTCTCTCTCTTTAGCTTCTCAATTCTCATCTTTCGCAAACCAAAGCTTAACCAAGAGAAAAAGCATAGACAATGGAATATGTATATGCATACATATCTATACATACACACACACATATATATTGTTGCTAAATCGAAACAGAGAAGAAAAGGTATCAAGACACAAGTGACAGAAAAACTTTCTGACACCATGAAAAAAAAATCTGAAACAGTTGGTTTCGGAGCCTCCATTTTTCTTTTTGCCTTATCTTTTCCAACTTTTATTCAACTAGTAATGTGAAAAAACTGCCTCAAGAGTCAAGACTTCTACTTTGCAGAAGCTTCAAAAGGTTCAGCGACCCTCCTCTCTTTGTATCTCATTAAGGGTACTGTCTAAAACTTGAAACCATAATATTGGAACTGACAACTGAGGATCCAATATGAGGTTTCTTTTTCTGGTAGTTTTAAGCTCAAGAAAACGAAGAAGAGAAAGGCGGAAACTAAAAAGACAAGGTCTTTGCTATCTAGTAATATGAACGTTGTTGTATGTGTGTATACGTTATAGAACTGGTTAAGTTTTCTGTGTTTTTCTAGGGCCAAGTTTGTTGCACTCATGTATCATCATTGCTTCTTTAGCTCCTTATCAGATTAGTTTCTTGTTCAAGTTCCTGGGTCTGGAATGCAGATCACTTGTTCTAATGGGGTCCTTTGGAATCTCATGAGCTCCTTGGTTTATAGCAAATCTTTCTTTTCTTTGAATTCGTTTTATGGCATATGTTCTTACAATATGGGATCTCCAGGATTTAAATGCTTTTCACAACCCTTTATACTATCAGTTCATGTCTATTCTCTGGTTCCAAAGAGTGAGGATCTTTTCTGCGTACTTCTCTTTTTCATCCAGAGGAACTCTTTGGTTTCATAGCTCTTTCATTAACATGTCGGGTGTACTACTGGTGTATGTTTTCTGATAGAGCTTATTTATCAAAATTTTTTCTTTCCTTGTTAGTAAAGGGTGTTTTTTCTAGTTATTCTTTTGGCTAGTCTCGAGAGTTTGTAAAATTTGCGACGAAAGTGGTCGTCAGAAGAAGATACATTCTTGGCCGAGGAGCTTCAAGCCTGTGAAAGTGAAACATTCAAGTTCTGGGAAGCGATGGTAAATATTCTGGTGGTTCAGATTCATTTGTCTCTTGCTTAAGTACTGTCTTAATTCTTTGGAAGCAAGCCAAAAGACCAGAAGCAACCAAAATGGGGCATCCCTTAAGTTCCACAGACCTTGTAATTGGCTGTGACCTCGTAATATGTGTAATTTGTGCTGCTGCTGGCGAATAAAGTTGGAGATAGCAATTTATGTTACTACTGTATTTCATATCAAGTCTTCCTCTTATTAGTTGGATCAGCAGGGGTTTACTGATGAACTATGAGATAGATTGAATAGTTCTGAGTTAAAAAGGACTTGTAGATTAGTTCAACAACTTCAGCGTTAGTGGCGAAGCCTGACAACAATTTCCAAAGCTTATTGATTGCCACAATGCACCCCAACTGCTTATCTAATCCTCAGTATGGATTGGTGGCAACCTGAAATTTTCTAAATGATCTCTATACATCTTCGTGATAATCTACAGGCGTAAGCGTTCTGGGAATTTTGTTGTTCAACGTAATGGGAAATGTTTCTGGCTGTGGATCCTGGAAGTGGTTTTATATACATGTTGGTGATTCAGCAATAGAAAGGATTACTTAGATTGAAAAGATTCAGTTTCTTAAATGTATTGCTCTATCTCAAAGGAGGGTGCTATTAAGATTGCTAGTCTGTGCAATAGGATTTGAGATTTTTTTAGGTATTAAGTTTTAAAGATGGAAGTTCAATGGCATTGCAAATGAACGAAAGTTTATCTGTAGTTCTATCCATGTGGTGATAGTTTCTTTCATTTTAAACAGCAAGCTCTTAAATCTTACTATGTTCTTCACCTTTTCATAGACATGTACTTTCTGCACTTCTGCTGTTATAAGATTTAATTCATAGTGCTTATTTAGTTCATTCCTCTTTGTTGCATTTGGACGCAAACTAACTGAACCCGAAGGGAGAAGGAATTTCTGAATAACTTACATGCATGAATCTGTGGTTATATATTTAGCTCTTTTTCAATTTTCTGAACTTGGTGTTGACTGCATAGATGCTGGTGTTGTTAAATCCGCTCAGGAGCAAAAAATGCTGATTATAATGGGTCAATCAGTTACCTAAAGTTTGGATGGCTGGTTGTGACATAGTGAGATTCATTATACTTCTTTTCTTCCTTCATGTCAGTTTGGACTCATCTTCTCAAATTTTCCATACAGATCAATGCTGCACTGAAGAGGTTAGTTTTTAGCTTTTCTGGTTCGAACTGCTCCTGCCGATTCAGAAGGATATTGATGATCTTCTGAATCAAGTTTTACCTCACTTCAGTTCTGTGATAATCTGTTGGAATTCTCTCTGAGCTGGGGCTCAACAAGATTGACACAATGCCCTCATGTTGAATTTGTGCATCATTCAGCATTGATTTTCATTGACATTGGGCTTACTTAAAATTGGAAATGGAGATCAAGGAACCAGACAGGGTGGTTGTAGCTAAACCAGTAGCCTCCAGGCCTACATGCTCCAATTTTAGGTCCTTCACAGAGTTGCTTGCAGGTGCTATTAATGCCTCACCTCCAAATGTTTGCTCAGAAACCACAGTTCCAGCCATTAGACCAAAGACAGTGAGGTTCAAGCCAATGGCCAATCGTGCAGCAGCTGCATTGCCTTCTTCCCAGGTTTTCTATCAGTTCTACTCACTTTCATTACTGTTCAATACTGATTGTCCACTGAACTTTATGATTTTTCAACATTTCAGGCTGAACCCTCTGGAACAGCAGCTTTTGATACATCTGATAGAGTTTCAAAACCAGACTGCAAACCCACAATCATATATAAACCTCAGGCTAAACTTGTATCCAAGAAAACTGTTTCTCTCTTGGCAAATATGGTTAGTAGCTAGATTCCACTTGCAATAACCTGACACCTTTTATACCTGTTTCTTCTTCTTTTCTTTTCTTCTATCAATCGGCTGCCACTGCTCCTATATATTTCTAGTAGCATTTCTTACCAGTGCTGGGTTATTCCATTTCTTGTCATACATGTCCTGTTTGAATATAGATATTGAAAGCTATGACTTGCATTTCCATAAAAATAGGCTTTTGGTATCCTAAAGTGCAAACAAATTGTTTCTTTTTGATCAGGGAAACTTTAGCAGGAGTCAGCAGCACTATGCAGTGGCATCAGTTGACACTCGTGTATGGAAAACAAGTCAAGAAAGGAACAAATTTGCAACACAACACGCCGTGAATCTTCAAAACATTCCATCTCGTGCCGAAACTGAACAGACGACTGAGTCGTCAAAGTTACTGTCTCACTCTCAGAATCAAGAAGATGATACAAAAAGTTCAGCACCAACTGCAAATACAGAAAGACCTTCTTATGATGGTTACAACTGGAGGAAGTATGGGCAAAAGCAAGTGAAAGGAAGTGAGTATCCCCGAAGTTACTACAAGTGCACACATCCGAATTGTCCCGTGAAAAAGAAGGTTGAAAGATCATTTGATGGGCAGATTGCAGAAATAGTCTACAAGGGTGAACACAACCATCCAAAGCCTCAGCCTCCTAAACGCAACTCATCGGGAACACAAGGGCTGGGACTTGTCTCAGATGCCACTGCTCAAGACACAGATGCACCATTATGGAGTAGTAACATAAATGAAGGTTCTGAAAGTAGAGTTGAAACACAGAACGAGACAAGATTGCGCAGCACTTCCACTTATCAGAGTAAACCTCCTCCATCCTACGATCCTGCTAGAACCGGATCAACAAATGTTGGTGCAGGAAATTCTGACAACTCGATCGGTCTTAGTGGAGAATGTGATGAAGCTAGCAAGGGATTGGAGGACGAAGATGATGAACCTAGAAGTAAAAGAAGGTATGATCAAAGATGGTTTCAAAAAACTAATCCAATCCAATTCAATCTGCTACTTACTCGCAGCCCATCTCAGGTTTCTGTATGCGTGTTCGGCAAGAATGTTACTTTGGATTGATGTCTCCGTTTTCTTTCAATGTTGTTTCTTTATTATGCTACTATAATATAATCAAAACTCATCAACTTTTCGGACAAATAATGATTCTTTCTAAGCTTTTAATCTTTTAGGAAAACTGAGAATCAATTTACTGAAGCTGGCATATCAGAGAACGGTGCAACAGAACCCCGTGTTGTGATGCAAAGTTCGACGGATTCTGAGATCTTGGACGATGGTTTTCGATGGAGAAAGTACGGGCAAAAAGTCGTGAAGGGAAATCCGTACCCCAGGTTTGAGTTCAAGATTATTGCTTTGTTCTTGTCTAAAACTGAAGCAGCATTCTTCAGAATTTTTCCTGATAGCAAGTTCTCCAATTCCTTTGCAGAAGTTACTACAGATGTACAAGTCTCAAATGCAACGTAAGGAAGCATGTAGAAAGAGCTTCTGATGATCCAAGAGCTTTCATTACGACATACGAAGGGAAGCATAACCATGATATGCCTCTTAAGAGCTCAAATTCTGAAGCATCCGAACCTGACTTGCAGAAACCATGATCTCAACCATGGAGTGAACTTTATATCAACTGTGTGTTTCAAAACAGGCAGGTTCCTGTTGAGTGGTTTAGATTGTGAAAAGCCACGTTATTTTCTTTTCTTCCTGTCATTGTCAGCTTCTGACTTGTCTTTTTCCTGAACATCTTCCAAAATTTCCAGTTATAGCAGAATAAGTACATCAGATAGTTAATCTATTATGTGATATGTACACAATCTTTAGATTCCTACCAACTTTCTGAAAGTGTACAACAATTTTCAAGCACTTATAAGCATGTCATTTGATCATTGACATTACTTCATCGTTCCAGATCATCAGATGCAACCATTTCTTGAGTATCCTCTTGTTAATGGAAAGTTGATTAGGATAAGTTTTCGATATGAACACAGAATTAATAGCAAACTGTATAAATTAGTTTCCACACTCTCTGATTAGTCACACTCAATCATGTGAAAAACCAAAAGGAGAGGGTAAAGAAATAGAACAAAGTTTGGAAAAGGCCAAAACCTTGTCGTCGTCCCCAATGTAGCTCGTGACGATACAGAAAGGTTCGGTAGAACTTATTAATTTATGAAATTTAGTCAGATTAATTAATAAATTAAGTTATTAAAGTAAATTAAACAAGAAAATTAAAAATTAAACTGAAAAATTAGAGAAATCGAGATTTTTATGATTGAACCGATTGAGTTTATAATCATTAGAGTAAACCTATAGTCAAAAAGACACGACTCTTTTATATTTAATTTTTATTTTTTAAAAAAATTCTTATTATTTTTTATGGTTAAAAATAACGATAAAAAACAAACAGAATATGATTATTATACGTAAATCAATCAAATATTATTTATATGACGATCCAATCCAGTTTTTAAATTTGAATTGAATTAATTAAATTTAATATAAACTACTAATTTATTATAATTATCTTAAATTATTAATTTAAGATAATTTAATATATCTAATTTAAAAGTTAAGTTAATTTAATTCAAATTTAACATTTCTAATTTTAAAGTTAAGTCAGTAGCATTTGATTAATTCGTATAAGATATTCATATCACGCCTTTTTCTTTACTATCTTATAACCAAAATTTAAAAAGAAAGAATTTTGTAAAAAATTTAAAATTAAAAAGAATATTTTTCTAGAATTTAAATTTTTTAAAATTTTCCTTAAATTAAAGAAAATGCACATATCTTTTATCCTTTAATTTATTAATTAACTTATGGGGTGGTGTTTGGTTAAGAAACCCCCATAAGAGGTGGTTGAGTTGGTGGAGTGGAAGGGTACGAGGCCAAAAGGTCTTGTGTTCAATTCTTTTCTATATACGCTTTCTCGATCGAGCCTGTCATACAGAACTTGCCTAGTGCGGAGTACTCAGTTGATGTGATTTTTAAGCTATTACGTTAATCTGAAAATTTACCCAACGCGCATCTAAATAGTAGTGGCCGTGGATTTTTATGACAAATTACAAAATCATATCTTCATGAACTCTCTATGTTAATACAAATCCAATTAGTAGAATAATTTCTCAACAAATAATATGGGAATTCATTCTTTCATGATCTTAAGATGCTCATCAACACTTTCATATCAACTTTCTTTAACCAATTCAAACAAGATATGCGCGTTAACTCATCATTAGCTGTAACTCATCCTCAGTGGGCTCCATCTAACTAAAACGTCCACCAAGTACTAAACCCTTTTGACTCCGTTCAAATTTGGTATGACTTTGTAGTAAAAAGCCTTAAAGGGGCTATATCGGCACACGACGTCGTTTAGGTCGTGCTGGCCCACCGACTTTGGAAATGTAAGAAACCGTTAAACTAGAACATAAATTAAGGATAGAAACTGAGGTAAATTAGAAAGCTGGTTGACTCTGTCTCATGGCTACGAGACATCACCGAGGATTTTGAATTCTTCATTCTTTTTGAGCCTATAGATACTGTTGTCATCATCACTCTATAGATATATCTTGCATTGAGAAGGAAGAGATAAACAGAGAACAAGGAAGTTATGGGGTGGATTCCTTGTTCCGGTGCATCCTTCTCCAAGAAGAAAAAGGAGAAACCGACGACCCTGAACCAGAAGCCAATTGGTCAGATTAAACCCACTTCAGGTTTCTATTTTTATCCCCTGAAACATTGCTCTCTACATTTCTTGTGTGTTTCTACTTAACGATGGGGTTATAATACTCTGACCCACCCCTGTACTGTGATTTAAAATCTGTTGGAATTGGATATAGGAATCGTTAAATTTCATGTCTTTGGTGTTCCATTCTGAGTTTTTCTCGTTCCCTGATCTGGGTAGTTGTCTATTGGTCGGAAGTGGTTCCTTTGCAAAGTCAAAGGATGTTTTGAGATGTGACTGCCTGGTCACTGTTCATTCAGCTCAGACGCTTCTTATATATTTGTTGAAGACGCTTCTTATATATGTGTTGAAGGGATGTGAGTTTTTTGATTAGTGAAACAATAAAGTCGACCTTGGTGCTTTCATGTTTTTTCTGATAAATGTTGGTTTTAGTTCTTATTTTTTCTTGTCATTGTTTCTGGATTCAGAGAGATCTGAGGTAGGTTCACCTTTGAAAGATAAGGAGGCCTCTAAGCGTGGAGATCTAGATGGCATTGCAGCACAGATTTTTTCATTTCGTGAATTGGCTATAGCAACTAAGAACTTTAAGAAAGAATGTTTCTTGGGTGAAGGAGGCTTTGGAAGAGTATATAAAGGGCGTTTAGAAAGCATGAACGAGGTTTGTGAAGTTCCTTGCTTCTGAAATAAAGACTGAACTAGTCTTGATTCCGTGGTCAATAGTTTTTTATTCTACTCTAAAGGTGCAATTTCTGCAGAAGTTTCATGATATGAACTTATGAATTTCTGTCAGTAAAAAACAGTTAAGAGTTCCAATCATGCATGTGAAGTTAAGTCATGAAATGACCAAAATCTGAATCTGTTGTTGCAGGTAGTAGCCATCAAGCAACTTGATCGTAATGGCTTGCAAGGAAATAGGGAGTTCCTTGTTGAAGTATTGATGCTAAGTCTACTTCACCATCCTAATCTAGTAAACTTAATTGGTTATTGTGCTGATGGGGATCAAAGGTTATTGGTGTACGAGTATATGCCTTTGGGATCATTGGAAGATCATTTACAAGGCAAGTACTTGTGACCAAACATTTCTTAGTCAGTTCCTATAGTTTTAATTTTATTCGAGTCTGAATTGCTTCATTTGCAGAGGTTTCATTTGGTAAGAAAGTACTTGATTGGAGCACAAGAATGAAAATAGCTGCTGGGGCGGCAAAAGGATTGGAGTTCTTGCATGGTAGAGCTAGCCCTCCTGTAATATACAGAGATTTAAAGTGCTCCAACATTTTGCTTGGTGAAGGGTATCATCCTAAGTTATCTGATTTTGGCTTGGCCAAACTTGGCCCTGTTGGGGATAACACACATGTATCTACACGAGTCATGGGTACCTATGGATACTGTGCTCCAGAATATGCAATGACGGGTCAACTAACACTAAAATCAGATGTTTATAGCTTTGGAGTTGTTCTTCTGGAAATCATTACAGGACGGAGAGCAATTGATTACTCCAAAGCTACAGGGGAGCAGAACCTTGTCGCTTGGGTAAGATCTCTCCTGAAAATTTTTCATATATATGTTTGTTCGTCAAAAACATTTCAGAGGATTCCCTTCTGCTGGCTCATGAAAATGCTCTATGTTTTTGGTTTTGATTGAAGGCAAGACCACTATTTAACGAACGCAGTAGGTTTTCGGACATGGCAGACCCAATGCTTCAAGGTAAGTATCCAGCAAGGGGGTTGTATCAAGCTCTTGCTATTGCAGCCATGTGTGTTCAAGAGCAGCCTAATATGCGACCTGTCATAGCTGATGTGGTCACAGCTTTAAGCTACCTTGCTTCTCAAGCATTTGATCCTCAAACACAGCAAGTCCAGAGTTCTCGCTTGGTCCCTGTCCCTGGCACCCCTCCCAGAACACGAAGACAGTATAAACTCAACGGTCGTTGACAGGAGACAGATCAACGAGGCAATAAACTATGTTTTTGATCTTCTTTATCGCAAGTAGCTTGTATTCCTACTCCTAAGTGCGATTTCTTCAGACTTGCACATCCTGGATTTAATTGAGAAGGTGATTAAGATTGCAACATTGGGTTCGAAGGCCAGGTTTCGTTGCCCCTCCAAATTTTGTTCCTCTCCACATAATTCAGTCTTATTTGACTGCTGAATCTCGAGTAACTTAAAACAATATTATGCATATACTTTGCCTTCAACTTCTTGGTGCTGAAGTCTTCAGTGTCCATAGGATTCGTGTGGGATAGTGTCCTATAATTCTGCCGTGCATATGCTAGAATCGTTTCCAGGATTAGAGACTCAGCAGAATATTCTGGTAAGTTGTAATTGAATTGAAATTCAGGATTCAAAGGCAAATGGATATTGAAGAAGTTTCTATGGATTATCTTATATCGTTTTATCTAAATAAGATGGTTGAATTTAATGGCCGCCATATTCTTCTTTATGCTGTTCCTCGTGGCTGCAGCATATAGGACATATGTGCTTAACTTTAGTTCATTTCTCGAGGAAGATGCATAAATTCTGTGACAGAAACTTAATGGGATAAAGTCTCTGCACAAGGATAGTGGCTAACTCAGCCAAGACAGTAGTTTGTAAAAACAGACTCTGTATAATGCTTCCCCTTCACCCAAAAACATACCGTATTCCAAAGTTCGATTATAATTTACATCAAGTTATCCAAAAAAAGGAGGATGGTAAACGTCAAAAACAGTTGGTAAGGCATTGATGTACAGTTGCTATACTCTCATTAGTTGGCATTGTCTTCAATCTTGCTGTCTTTTATCTTTGTTGTTGATGTGGTTTAGCAAGGTCTTTGAATCTTTACCATCATTGCTGGAAGTACAGTCACCGGAGTCCTCAACTGGTTTACCCTGCGAGACAGGAGATGTCAAGTCTTGAAGCTTTTCCATTGCAAGAACAAGAAACGAAAAAACTTGAAGAACATCTGGTAACCGTATAACTTTGCAGTTCAATATACTAAAAATAAAGTAAATCGTGCTTTCAGCATTTCAGAATATGGAAAGAAGCTCTTTTTACCAATGTAAATGATTGCAGTCACCTGAATTGGGTAGATGCACCAAAACTCACCTTGTTCCTGTCACGCCAACCAAGGCCGAATAAGCTTATCCTTCTTCTGGGGCTTTCTATACTGGTGCTTGGATTGCGCATAGACCTATAACATGAAAACAAGGGTTGCTTGTAGTGTGTAAAAGCAACCATGCTATAGACAAACTAACTTCACTGGGTACCAAATTGAGCAAGTAGTGAATAGAAATTGTTGGAAAACATAGTTTTAAAAGCAAAACTAGGTGTAGTGGAAGTGAGATGAAATGAAAAATCGGTAGTTAATTTCAACCGAGAACTGCATTATGAGTCAAACCACATAAGTAAACCATGACTAGGTGATACTGTTAGATATTGGTGTATATTTCATACTAACATCCACTAGCACCAAAAACATGCTCCAGAGTGCGTAGTTCGAATATGGGGATAATAATATTACTTCAGGTACAACAGCAGCAAGTTTGATCATACCAAACAAGAAGTTTTACTAGATAGGAGTTCCACAATACCACAGAGATCATTCAGCAATTAGTTTCCAAGTTTATAAAGTACTTACCCTGTGTAAGGCATTACAACTATCCAAAGTTGTCCCTTTTATTGGATGGTTACGTATTAGTCATCTGACAACATAAAACTGTGTTGGCCTGTCAACATTCAGCAATTTACAAAATACTAGTTTTCCATTACCTTTCCCTAGATTATTTCGGGGGTCAATAATGCTTTTTGGTAGGTAGACTAGATATCAAGTATCTCACTGAGGCCTCTCAAGAACTTTCATGATATCTTTTGTGTTTCTGTACGCACTTGCTGAATTTGGCAAGAAGGGTACACAGTAAAATTTTTCATATTAGACTTAACAATGGCATTTATTTGGGGAAGAACTGTCCATCTTATATTCTATAGGTCTTCCCATACAAGAGAGAACCTCAAAAGAAGCAATGAGGATGTCAAACAGATCATACCGAGGAGAAGATACTGCTCTAGCTTGGCCAGACTCATAGTGTATGGTGGCCTCCAGCATTGATTCTGCCATAACAACCCTCTGTTCCATCTGAGCAACTTTAGTCATAGCCTTATCATATTTTTCCTGGAAAAATTACATATCATTAGTATGAATTTGTGAAATATCAAGATGAAAGTGAAGAATGGATTATCTCTACACGTGGTTTTAGGCTTTATTCATAGCCATGCAGTTGCCACCAGTCGGTGGGGAACAAAAAAGGATAAGGAGTTTGGCAAACCTCTTATAGACAAGACTGCATATCAATTTTAACCGTCGCTCTATCTTTTCAGTAATTGATTTAATGTAGAAATTCTCAACTTTCAGAACTATGCATACATGAACAACCATATTGCCAGATCTTTCATACTTTGTCAAATTTGGACAAGATATAAATAATCCAAATTAAAATAATAATTTCTTTAATTTATAAAATTGAATAAGTTTTTTCAGTTAAAAAGTGATGACACTAACCTGAAGCACACATACTGCGTTTTTCTGTGTGGATGCTGCTTGCTCAGCGTTTAAACGGGCTTCTTCAGTTATTCGCTGTTCTTGCTCAACGCGCATCAGGACCTACAGCATTAGTGCACAGATTACTACATGATGCAATGGCTGAAGACTTAACCATTCATCCACAAAGGATTTATACGTTAGGTGATCCAATCATGAAAACTAAAACCTGAAGCATTGCATATTCTTGTTCTTTCTTATCAGCGAGGGCCTGTCTCAGTTCAGCGACCTCTTGTTCCAACAGCTCAATCTGCAAACAATGCTAAGTTCCCTCAGAACCTTGAATTGGAGGAGCTTGAGGAGAAAATGGAAGGCAAGTCTATAAGGCATATATATAATAACATTTTTTTCTTGTTTTTTATTGCCAAAAAGAAGAATTAGTTCAATGTAGAGCATCTTAGTATCAGATTTCTCCCTGTTACTCAATGAATTGGGATGGAATTACTAACTAATAGGGTTCAGTTGTTTAATTTGTCAACTTTATGAAATCAAGAAATACTTGTGGGAAAATGTACTCCAAAAGCCTGAAGCATGGATGGATTAGAGAATGGTCAGAGACAAATCTTACAGAGAAAAACTTCTATCAACCTTGCAAATATTCCTGTAAGCTAGTGACTTATAGATGCACGACGCTACAAAATCTAGATTATGATCCAAAAAGATTCAAGCGCCAAAAATACTTCAAACTTAGGAAAGGGGAGATGTGTTTTGCATTTTCTTCAAAGTTTATACCACCAAATCCATGTACTTTCTTAGATAAATCACATAAACCAAATACTTCCAGTTAATTCAACTCCATATGTACCTTTGCAGTCAATTCCCGTCTATTATCTTCTTTAACCATCTCCATGAGTGCTGTCTCAAGCTCCTCAGCCCTAAGCACAGAAATAACATGCATGAATATTGAAATTTCCATGTAAGAAACATCAAATTAGTCACACTACAAGCAATAAGGTTTATCAACAAGGAGTCACTTCATAGCTGAAACTGATTGCTGCTCATTGTTTGTTATCAGATGGCAGCCAACAGAATAAGAAAGCCTTAGTGAAGCAATTTGGTACAATAAGAGTATTACAATGGAAGGCTGGATATGTATATTTAGCAATTAAATAATAAAGGAATAAAAAGAAGATGATGCCATGGGAATAAAAATTTCAGCCAAGGATAATGCTTAAAGTTACACAAATGATGGTCAATCAGCAAACTGATTAGACAAGCAAAAAGGAGGATTCTGAAGCAACCACAGTTACTCTTAGCTTCCGTACTTTCTTTTATCATAAAGAAGCAATGTTCTCATCATTTTATCTACACCAGCTGCAAGCCTCATAGAAAGTGCAATCAAATGTTTGATGGTTGTAGACAGTTAGATGCCACAAGAAAGCACCAACCTGAGTATTGCAGATCTTTTCTCATCCAACAACCTGCACAATTCAACCTTCATCCAAACCACCTGCACAACAGCTGTTAATGGCTGAAATTTAAAATGAGTGCGAACAAGCCACATACATTTTTGCTTAGCTTAAGATTGACAGACTATTGCTCTAGTGATCTATCTAGCTTTCATGTTAACCATAAATGTCCTCCCATTGTGTAGTGAGTCATATGCCCAATTAATATTTTGCGGTCTGTGTCAAACACATCGATTAATACTTATGATACGGTATCCAGGTACAATCGGATGTCTTGGATATAAATCCCTTACATACTTAAAAATTTGTGCCATAAAAATTCTTTATCTCACATGACTAAGTGATGTCTCCACTGGTAACAATTAAATCAACTGGGTCTGGTGAAAGATACTATGATAATCATTCTGTTTCAAAGGAAAAACAAGATTAATAAAACAAATTACTAGACTCTATAGCATCAAAATAAGCATCCAAGTATATGACTTACACATAAAGCACAAAAGGCAGCCTACTGCACATATAAGAAATACCTGCTCTTGGAGATCTGGCAAAGAATCTGCTTCTGAGTTGTTAGAAAGGCCAATGAGAAAATCATCTAGATTTGAGGAGCATGTATTCAATTGGGACACTTTTCCTTCACCTATCTTTTCTTCTTCTACAAGGGGCACATGGTCATGCTTGAAACTGTACAGCTTTGATGCAAGCCCCTTGGAATCATTCCAAACTCTGCCCTTTTTAAACCTTTCTTCAACTATTTCGAGTATTGCTGGTCTATGTTTTTTCCTCATCTCTTGTAATCTAGCTTCAGTTACAGCCAAAAATCCCATACAGGCAGTCAAAACAAGCTGGCTGCTATCAAATGTTGATCCCGCAAGATTTTGTAATAAAGTAATCGCATCCCCCGCATCCTTAGTTGTAAGTAATGCAGGACCTGGCAGTTGTGTGGCGTAGAGTCATGTTTTTTAAAGAAATTCTAATCATAAAGAAAGTGAGGTACTAAGAAAAGTTTAATCTCAAAATATATCAAATTAACATCATTCTTTATGTTCCTTATATTAAACATACTGTATAACTCCATCAAAGCAAGTGCAGTTCGGAAAAGCATTACACGATTTCCTTCAAATAGCAGAACATCCCAGATTCTGAGAACTGGAGAGAAAAGAACCAATTAGAAGAGTTCCACACTGATTTTGAAACACGATATTGGAGCAAGTTATTTTAGCAGACCACAATAAGTTGGTCTAAGGCTTAAACTAAACCAGCTTACCGCTTTCCCAAGGAAGCATGTTGACAAAAATTGAAAGGAACCAAGGTCCAGATAACCAAGTCACCTGCACTCCCAAGTAATCCAGGTGATTAACTGCATCAAAACACCATTGCAATGAAAAACACTATCCAAATTACTTTGCCTATGTAAAGAATTGCAAAATTACAAAAGATGTTTGAGGAAAAAAAACTACCCAATTTAGGAAATCTTTCACGCATTAACTCCTCAAAAACAAGTTGGTCCACCTAAAAACATGAGAATATTTTAAGTATAGGGTTCACCGTGCAAATAGAAATCTAATGAAGATAACAATATATGACGGTGCAGATAGAAGAATGCTCTGCTCTGTGCAAGAAATTTTGATGAACCACACCTGAGATTCTATCATCTCCTCTGTATAGTAGCCATCAAAAAATTCATCAATTATGCCCACAAAAGTCCTGAAAAAACAAAGCATTACTCAAACTGAGTTGCCACGGTTATACTTTGTGTTCATATATGATGGATACCTAAGCTTATCAGTTATGCCTCACACGACTGCTATAATGAATAGTCAAAATTGACTTCATGATCTTGTTGAGAAAAAGGATCTCTGTTATCAATTTTATCAATTGTTTGATACTTATTTCCAGTTTGAATATTCTGTATGGGTTATGGATAGCCCAAGATTCAAGATTGACCTTATTTATTAGACAAAACTTAAGAATTCTCCAAATCAGTATTTTTACTTTTGGCAGTTTGGCAGGTGGGGGGATTCGAGGCGAAGGAAAAAAACTGAGCTTCTACCACAAAGAGAATATGATCTATGTTATTCATGCTACAAAATGTCACCTTATATTTTTTACTTAATAAAATATCCGCATTCAGCTAAAATATTCATATCTAGAGCAATAGTGATAAGATAAGCTAGACATACCAAAATGCATTCTCCTCAGGCATCAGAAGTAGCAACAAGCCAGCAAAGAAATTCATGGCCTGCAAATATATCCCTGATGAGGTGAATAACAAGAATGTTCCAACCAGCTATCTAATAAAACCTCATCGCATTTATCAGGAATAAGAAAAACAACAAATTTCTATTAGAAAGGTAATAATAGATAAGATTCAAAATTTCTAGTGGAAAATAAGAACACAGCTCGATTAGAGTTTGAAAGAAATCAACACTGAATTCTAGAAGATACACCAGCAAATACAACTAACCTGACAATACCCAACAGAGGGGTTATGCTTAGCATATGCTAAAAGTAAGCGCCTCAAGGAATCCCTACCATGATCATCCAAAGCAGGATGCCCTGGGAAAGTTCGAGGAATGTCCTGAAAAGTAAACACAAAATCATTCCAGGAGAAAAGTGAATAAAAATCCAAAGCAAAAGAAGTAGAACCTACAAATTTAACAGATTTCAACGATAAAGTCCAAGGCGCATGCATCTAGACCTTCTCAATCTGCCTTTTCCATTTTACGGGCACCCCATTGCTTTCACCAACATTAAGTTCTTCAGCCATCAACTCCTCATAATATCTCTCCACTCGACGTGCCTTTACACCAACAAAAGCTTGCCACACCTACAATGGCAGGACATATATGAAAAGGTATCTAGCAGAAAGTAAGAACTTGCTAAACATCAATATAATAATCAGATCAACTTTACCTCGCCCCTGAGATCCTTTGGCACTCCCCCATGAACAAGAAACTCAAGTTCTTCTTTCCAAGGAAAAAAGGGTTCCTTAGTGGCTTCAGTGTTTTCACTACTTGTCTCTGCAGATGTACTAAAGTTCTCATCTAAAATCTCTTTAACACAAATCTCCTCCTCGACATCCTCTTCTGTCTGAGATTCCATCTCTTTTGGTAGTGGAAGATGGCCTCCAGCTTTGGCAATATGCAAGTTTTTCATTTCCTTTGAATTCTTCACACGAAAACTCATTAGGTTCTCTATGGCATGAAGGGATGGTCTAATCAAAGACCATTTTTTAATCTTACTAGCCTTTGTTTCTTTTGAATGACTATCCTCCTTTTGTCCTTCTGAAGGTGGCACCTCTTTGATGAGTTTCTCTGAAAATTGTGCCTCTTTTTGTGAGTCTTCCAAATTCTGAAGATCTCGTGGTTCTGCTGACTGCACCTCTATTTTGGGTTCCTCTGAAAGTTGCACCTCCTTTTGTGGTTGTTCTGAATGCTGAGCTTCTTTTCCAGATTTCTCCAAATGTTGGACTTCGTTTTGTGGTTCTTTTGAAGACTGAACCTCGTTCTTAAGTTCCTCCATACATTGCACCTCCTCTTTGTCTTCCTCTGAAAGTTGCATGACCATTTCAGGGCCACATTTTGTTGAACCATCAGAATCAGATGTCTTCCCACTTGAATAATCCCCCTCCCTGCCACGATTTGAGACACTTTCTAATGCACACTCAGTTGTTTCACCCTGTGATTTCTCCTTGCATTCCTCCTCATACGAGCAAGATTGACCATATTCCAATTGACGGTCAAGGAAGTTTTTCCACTTACTGGATCTTTCACCTTCCTCCTCCTGATTTCAAGAATATATCATATAAGTAAGAGAGTAAAAAACCTTTTTGCTTCCAACTCTTGGGCAATTAATGTCAACCATAGATGCATGCTAAAATCCAGAAATACCATTTGAAGAATACTTCTTCACGAAGCATGAGCATAACATAGGAAGTATACTTGCACTAGTTATAGAAAGTTAGTGTCTCTTTAGAGCTGATATTTTGTTTTGCAACAGTTGGTTGACTGGTTAATTCCATTTTCATAATTCTTTGCAAGGGTAAAGATTTTGAACAATAACTAGATTTTCGGTACTATACCAACTTGGCATAGGGCAGATTGCCTAAATTGGCTTTAGCTATATCAACTTCCACAAAACACACAATAGGGGATTTGTTACCCAGTTACCTTGTAGATGCTCACGTACTCTCTGTATCTTTCTATGTGTTGAGGTCTCAAAGCAAATCCATAGGAGTCCCTGTATTAAACAATAAAATTTTGAATCTAGTTTTGATCAATATATACCCAATTAAGTTCATAAATACTGTAAACACGCATGGCCAGAAATGAGAAGCATGGTTAAACAAAATATAACATTTCAAAATATAAAATGTGGGAGAGGGAAGACAACTCATGTCCAATCTGACTTGCCTGGATTCAACCTCCAATGTACGCCTACTTAACAAGGACAACAACATACTTTACAAAGGCTTCCAATTCTACTGCCCATAGCTTTCTGCCTATTTTAACCAACAGCAGAGTTCTAATCCTCCATTTTACTTAATAGTTAAACTTCATACACCTAAAATGCACCCCACGGTCGCCTGTCCCTCAAACACATAACGATCACAAAAAAAGGTTGCATCTTTTTGAGTTTAAGACGATCAAATGAAACCCCAAAACTTTTAGAAAATAAATCAGTCCCCAAGTATCAATTTCATCTCAAAAACTGCATGCAAGGCAACATTTTGAGCTATGAACTACAGTAATATGACCATCAAGCCACCACCACCACTCCAAGAACAAGTATCCCCTGTTTAAGCTCTCAGATCATTAAGAAAAAACCGGCAGAAGTTTTCAAAGAGGTAGAGAAACTTAAGCTCTAAAAGACACGTTTACATGCAAGAATTTTTCAATAAATAAATAAATAAAAACGGAACTAATGCTTATGAACAGTATTATGTCGTGTCTACCTCCTCCTGTGTTCTACAAGGAAGGCCTTGCTGTCCGCCATGTCCGGCTTCGTCCACTGAAAGGGTTGTTAGTGTCTGAAGATTCGGGAAATCCAAGGATGCTCCTTTAATTTCTGCGAACTGAATAAAAGTTATGATCTTCCTACAGGTTCGTTTCATTCTTTTCCATGTCTAGTCGTTACCAAGCAATTAAATGATGGTCAGTCACGTGTTAAACTTTGGCGGGTTCTCGCTTCTCAGTCTCAATAACACTTGCAGGGTGGGATTTGCTAAAGCGACGTGCGCTTTCACCGTTAAAGTTGATGAGTAGTTGCACGTGGAGGGCAGTTTGTGAGGAAAGTTGCGATTGTCACGTAACTAATCACATTAAGAAATTTACAAATTCAGCCCAACAATAATAGTTGAATTTTAACCTAAGGCGTAGATGAGTTGATAGGGGATTCTTTTGGTTTAAGTGATCGGGAGTTTAAATCGTCCTTATATATATAGCCGTTTAAAATTTAAGATCAGAGCTTTGCTTTCTGCAAAGAACCTACCCGGCTCAAGCGGAGATTAGTCTAAATGGAGATGGTTTAAAGGTGTCTTTATAATTGGGACCCTCTTAAGACACCTCGTGGGAAACCAAAAAAAATAATTGTTGAATTTTTTAATATTTTATTTTAATTTTTAATTTTTAACTTTTAAAAAATATATTTTATTAATATTATTGACAGAGCTTATGAAAACTAACATTTAAAAAATTCATGAAATTTTATTTTTATCAAAATAATATTTTAACTTTTTATATCAAATACATTGGTGATTATATATATTAAAATATAATTACATATTTATTTTTTAAATTTTAAATACTTAATTAGAATTTTAAAAAACTTAATACTAAAATTATATATTACAAAAGTTTAAAAGTTATAGATATTTATAATCTATTATCCTTTTTATAAGATAAAAGAATTATGAAACTAAGTTGAGCTGCATTTAATTCTTAGGTGATGGAATGAGAGTTTGGCTATTGTCGGGCTCGGGCTAAAGCCGAACAAGCCGTAGATGGCCCAACCTTACAGAACCGAATTATTATTTTTAAGAAAATAAAAATATATCATTTTATGCAAAATAATATCATTTTATCGTTATCTGTCATGCCTTAATCTTTTTAATTTTGATTTCTTCCGATTTTTTAAATCTATGAAAATCATGTTTCTATTTTTTCATATTCTAATTTACTATAAACTAAATATATATTATTTAATTATTTAATATAATTATGAATAAAAATTATGAATAATTTAATTCAATATTATATATTCTATTTATTAAAATTAAAATTAATAAAATTTATGAATATTTTTATTTTATTTAATAATTTATTTAATTTTATATTAAAATTCAAATAAATTTAATTTAATAATTATGATATATTAGAAATAAAAATTAATTTTTAAATCATTTATTTTAATAAAATAACATAATTTTTATTAATAAATATTATGTAAAAGACTAAAACAAATTTAATTAATTATAAATAATTTATTTTTAAATTTTATCTAATATATAATTATCATCAGTAATAAAAATATAACTATAATAATATTAACAAAGAAAAAGGCTTTTATTTTAAAAAAAACACAAACTAAAACTAAAAATTAAAAATCACAAAAAAAAAAAGTCATTTAAGATTTTAAGTCACTAGACAAGGATACAATACAAGTAGTGTCATCAGCCACATATCACATATGGTTTATATTTAGTACAACTCAACACAAGTCTCTCTGCCAACTAATACTGTTCAGTAACAGAGAACCCTTATTCTATACTTATAAACTGGTGACCTGCTCACTGCCCCTGCAATGGAAAACATTCAGAAACGGCCAGTTAGAAAGAACTGACATGAACTTAATCATGGTACTAAACTATCTACGACCAGAAGTTTACCAAGAAGTACTTCGTGTAAGTCTCAACTACTTCCTTAGGGTCAGCTTTCTTTGTCTGCTTGTAAGCCTCAACCTTGTTCATCTCCTGCACCAGAATATTTGAAGAAAGAAGTTAAATGAATCATCTTAAGCTCAAAGTAAGAGCAGATGCAACAGATAATTAGTCCTCATCAAGTAAGGATTGTAGCTCTTGTCCCCTTAGACACAAATAGGCCACTAAAGAGGCAAGGAGAGGATCAATGTAATTGAGCTCGACTCTAAGGAAAGGGTAGGACTGGTACTAGATACAGCATCTTATTGAGTAAAGTGGGGTAGAAGTTAGGCATTGATTGAAGCTTCATCCGGAGATTCAGCAGTAGCAAATTTACGAATAGGGAGAAGATTGGGAGATATCAGACTCCCCAGTAGAAACGTGGGAGATAAACCAATCATATGAAAACAAATAAAAGATTAATAGAATGGAAGAACAAAGTACCTCAATCCAAGTAGCAAGTTTTGGCCTGCCAGCAGTTATGTCATACTTAAACGCTTCTGATAGGAAGATTTGGAATCTATCAGTAACTGTAATATAGGCTATATCCACCTGAAGAACCAAAACTCATTTCCATGAGATAAGAGGAGAAAAGATCATGAATCAAATGCAAACTAAATAATTCAACGTTAAAATCTACGAAAGTCATGTATTAGATGCTATGAAGCTCTAGTATTAAACGACTTAAGCACTTGGCTTACCAAACTGAATTGGCCAAGTAAGAACGGACCATCATCAAATTTATGAAGAGCATTTTCCAGATAATCGAAAGCAGGACCTGCAGCAAAGTTGCTGATTCAAAGACTGAAATTTATACATTCGATGTCATCCACAAACGCACTATAACGAAACTTACCGGCTTCTTTTGAAACATCTCCCTTAAATGATTTATAAACTGTGCCGCTATACGTATCAAAGTAAGAAAACATCTCCTCTGCAAACTGTTTCTTGGCAGGATCCTGCAGTATTTTACAGCAAAATTTAACCAAAGATCAGAAAGACAAGTATGTATTGAGGGATAATACATAAACTCACGCATCTTACATCTGGCAGAAGAGATGGCCCTTCAAAGTTGCTATCAATGAACTTGATCAGATCAAGACTATCGCGAATGAATTTTCCATCATGCTCCAAAGTTGGCACCTATGGCAACAAACACTCCAAACTCATCAACTAAACAACCAAAATTCAACCTTGTTGACCATACTCTTTATAATAAAATCTGAATTTTAAAAGCTAACGCTCATTATAATCATCTACTTCACATAAGTGAAGACATACATACACATATATACACACCTTATTGGTGGGGTTTACTTTCTCTCCGTACCAAGCAGGCCTGTTTTGAAGATCCAAAGGAACTAGCTTTATCTTATCCTGCAATCCCTGTAAACCCCCGAAATATAGCATATAAGTAGAGCCATCTTGGATAAGAAATTAAGCATACACAGAGCGAGATATAAATTATGTAACCTTAAAGTTCCTGGTGATCCACACTCGCTGAGCAAATGGACAAACGTAACTGAGATAAAGCCTATAAAAGATCCATTTCAACAAAACACAGAGACCCCAATCAGACAACTCAACAATGAATAATACCAAGTACCAATAAAGAAAAACCAGAGAAGTGTAAGACAAAAACACACTTTGTGGTTCCATCAAGCAGCGGAGGTGGCTCTGAGGTGGCATCTAATGGTGGGAGCAAGTCCTCCGGCACGCTCTTATCCAAACTTTAAATCCAACAAAAAACATGAACACTTAGTAAGAGAAAAGACAATATAACTAACTCCAGGAAAAAGGGGTCGATACGGAGGAGATTCTTACGTAGCCGCAGCCATGATCGGTCGAGTTCTGGCGAAAAGAACAGAGAAGGGTAGAGAAGTACTATAGTGCCTTAATCTCCGGCGAGGTTTACTATATTTTATGGTTTTGGGGCAGATGATCGTCGACGGAAATGAGCGTGGAGCACAAAGTTGGTGGAGCTTTAAAAAATGGCCTTGAGACGTGAGAAATGATGACCTTAGCAGTGACGACATGGTTCGCGACAGAGAGGGGCCGAGTTGGCGGGATTAGAGCTTTTAGACATTTTCTACTTGGGGCCCTTTCGTTTTAAATATTTGGATAAACTTGGGCATGATTGATTCTTTCATTTTTTTAACATTAGTGCTAATTCTTTTAATTTTTAATATAAATTGTTTATTTTGTTTTTTGTTTTTTTGTCAAATTGAATCTTTTAACTTATCTAATTTGATATAAAGTGTAATTGTCACACTTTCTTTTAAATTCGGACTGATCGGGTATGATTTGAAATCAATAAGCTAAGCACGTATTGACCGAGTCTCTGATTGGGCCTCGACCTCAGTTTTCCTAAAAAATCAAACCTCGGGCCGAGCTTAGGTTCAAGATGTCCAAGCCTAGCTCGACCCGAGACCTGACCTTTATATGTAAAACAAAGTCTTTTTAACATTTTAAATTGAAAAAAAAGTTATTGGGCCGACTTGGGTTCGGACAACCTTCGGCCCAAATCAGGCTTAGACTCGGGCCCAGCAGCTAAGGCCCAAGCTTGAGGTTCGGTCTAGCCAATTGTCATCCCTATAAATAAGTTTATAATTAATTTAATAATGTTAGTATGTGATAAAATTAAATATAAATTATGTAAAAACAAAATAAAAATTAATATTTCTCTCTTTTGGAATAACTTTAAACACTGTGTACTAAATTTGACGTATTGTTTATATGATATATACATGCATATAATATTTATATGTACATCAACTTAGCATCATTTAAATATGTAATGCAATATAATTAAACAACTATTGAATATAAGGCATAGATATTTTTTAATTTAATTAATAAACTGTAAAAATATTTGAAAATAATTAATAAAAATTAATTAGTTATCTCTTTTAAAATTCCTTCAAACACTATAAACTAAATATAATTATTTAATATTAATTAATTCTTCATAAATACATTCAGATATTATATATTTAGGGCAATTTAAACATGCAATGTAATGTATTGAAACGGTTATTGAATATA
>JAOSBL010000004.1:27045647-27060734 GCA_027568915.1 Erythroxylum roraimae
TTATAATTATTATTAGTAATAAAAATATTTATTATTATTTTAAAAACAAAAATTAAAAATTTACAATAATTATAAAAATTAAAGTAAATAAAATAACTAATTAAAAATCTTTGAAAAAAGGGAGAAAGGAGAGGTAGGAAGGAGGAAAGGAGATTTTAAAAATTTTTGAAATTTTTTCAAAAAAGTTCCCCTATTTTTAAAATTTTTCGGTACCAGCCAATATTTAGCTGGTATTTTGAATACCGGCTAGTACCGATCGGTATTTAAACTCAGTACGAGTGACCTTTTATTTCGCACCAATTTTAGTCTGATATAGTACGTACCGACTAATACGAAACATTATTCATATCTATGTTACCCCCACACCTAAAATCATTCATAATTAATCAAGTTTTAATATGAGGTGAGGCTTTATGTCCTAATCTTTAAAATTTTCAAAAAACTCCTTATAATTTTTAGTTTATCAGAAAAACCTATTTTTTAAAACTTCAATTAAAAAGTAGTAATGAAATATATGGTATAACTGTGGTATGAACATCACAGTTATACCATTTAAATGTTACTTATGTAACGATTCACTCAATTCTTAAACTTGAATTGAACTAATTAAATTTAACTTAAATTAATAATTCATTATCATCATATTAAATTATTAATCTAAGTTGAGTGTAATTAATTTAAGTCAAGTTTAAGAGTTACTTTAGGTTATTATATCAATAACATTTGATTATTCTACGTCATATTAAATATTTAAAATATAAATTTTTATAAGAATGTTCATTGAAATACTAAAATATATAATATTTATATTTTTATAATTTTTTAAAAATTATGTCCTCACAAGTTATTTTATATATAAATAATTTATACTAAATAATTAATTTTACCCAATATTACTAATAAATAGTTAATATAATTTGCTGATGAATTCAGCTAATATAATCAACTACCAGCTAACACTTAAATGCAATAAGTTGATTGAGAAAGAGGGCCGATATGTCTTGTGGCTTTGCGCATCACAAACTCCGTTTGGGATTTATTTTTTAATAATTTAATTCTCATATTTTAATTTCAAATTGATGGAGAAATTTTAAATAAGTCGTCTTATTATTATCTTTATTTTATTTTTCTCCCTTTTCTCGTTAAACTATAAAATTCCCTTTCGATTATACTCTCTCAAGTCTGAAAGCACAACGAAGCCGAGAAGCGCGTTGGCTGGTAGCTCTCACGCTGCCTTTGCGATCTGCTCTTCCTTTACAGGCTCAATCTCTCGAAACCCTAACCCTAACGCTAACATGGCCACCGACACTCCAAATCTCACCGCCGTGCCGGAGAACCCTATCAAAACCCTAGATACGACCGTGAAGCCAGCTCGAGTTAAGGACTCTGCTAGCGACAAATCGACGACGGTTGATTCAGGTAAGGACGGCGACGGTTCGAAAGCCAGCAAGATAACCACCTCTGCGGTCTCTGACACCGAGAAGAAAATCCGGCGTGCTGAGAGGTTCGGGATTACGGTTCAGTTGTCCGAGCAAGAGAAGCGCAATTCTCGAGCTGAAAGGTACATTTATATGCACATATGTCTTAGCTATATTACTGTAGTTCTTTTTGCTCTTTTTTTAAAAAAACTTTTTGGTAGATTTTATCTGCTGCTCTTGTGGTTTTAAGGATAGTGGCTGTAGATTTTGGTGAATATGGTAGATTTGCGAAAATGTGTTTGAAATGTTACTTATTTTCCATAAAATGTTCCTTTAGAGTGGTGAAGATGGTGATCTCTGGTTATTTAAGGTCCTTTTGTAATGCATTCATCTTTGTCATGTGCTTGTTGTCATGATGTAAGCTTGGCTGTGTTTGGGCTGTGATTAGGTTCTTAGATTAAACGATACGTTTGTTGTGCTTATCCGAAGGATGTATGTTCTTATTATTCTATTAACTGGAGAGATTTTGTGATGAACTGTTGACTTCATGTTCTTTCTGAATTGTTTAAAAGTATTGCTCTTTTTATGTGGTAATGTAGGTTTGGCACAGTCTCGGTGCCTGCATCAGATGGATCGAAGCACTCTGAGGAACTGAAGAGGAAGGCTAGAGCAGAAAGGTATTGTGGCCATGGTCTTGTCAAGTGACTAATTGTTACTGCATTTTAAACTTTTCTTATAGAATATTGCTGATCTTTAATGTTGGATTTGCAGGTTTGGGCTCCCTCTGCAGTCTGTGCCAAGTGATGACAATGCAAAGAAGAAAGCAAGACTTGAAAGGTTTGGTCCAGATACTAAAACTGAAGGGATGGAAGATGACAAAAGGAAAGCGAGGGCTCTCAGGTTGATCACTATACCTTTTGTCTAACTCTGCTGTTCAATGTTTTTGGTTAAAACTTTCAATCATTCATTTATCAAAATGCTTTAAAGTCATTAACATTGCTGTATTCGCCCAGATTTTCACAACCTGCTGCAAGTTCTTTATCAGTGAACGGAAAGGGCAACATTGGGCCAGTAAGGCACTCTTTCCAGTTATTATTGCATGTTTTATTCTTGATTTGATTACTGAATTTAATCATTTTTTCTTAATCAGAAGGCAGCAATTACTGGCAATGCTGGTGGAGGGTCTTAGACTGTTTTTCTATCCTTAATTATTAGGTATTCCTCAGAGCATTGATCAACAATTACCCTACAAATTTAATTTGAACTATCTTTGTGTCTTTATTCCAATAATTAGACATATAGATATTGTTTGAGTAAATTATTGTTATGCTTTGAGTTTTATATCAGTGTTACTTTGGCAGGCGTAGTTTTCCAACTTCCTCAGTGGCTTCTATCCTCAGTAACCACCTGTCTTCAACAGAGGAATCCAGATGCTTATCCTTATTCTGCGATAAATTAATTACTTGAAGGGCATGTTTTGTTGCGCTAAATATGTGATCTTACTGTTCAGATGTAGCCATTTTCTAACTTTACCTGGTGAGGCCTAGGGTAATCGGCAACTACATTTCAGTGTTACTAGTTTTGAAATCTACAAAGTATCAGAGATTCCACGTCTTATCTTTTGAGGTGATGAATTTGGTCCTATTTAGACTTTTAATATGCAGGAAGTATCTTATTTTATGCATCATGATCTGGTGATGAGCAGAAACCTTAAGTAGTATGATTAAAACTTTTTGAGTCAGGGGCCTGAGGCATTCATAGTTGTGATTTTGTTTGTTTAATAAATGAGGCTATACTTGCAGGTGAGCCGCCTAGTATACACTTGCATAGGAAACAATTTTATGTAATCATGTAATTTTGCGCTTTCTATATTTGCTTATATAGTGCAAGGCATAAGCTTTATGATAGTTTCATGTGTAAAGCAAACATGCGTGAAGATGCCTGCTACTTTAGGATCATATATCGAGGCTGCATTTCATCTAGTTGAAACTACTTGTCTCATGTATTTTGACTTCACCTTTAATTTTATCTTCTTTTGCATATCACATGCATAATGTGCTAAAAGATGTTTTAGTGGTAAATCAGGATCATAGTGAATTATGTCTGTTAGGTTTTCCATCGTGTGTTACTAAAAGCGTTCTTACATATTAAGTTGTGTATGTGAGAGGTGCATATGCGTTATTGCTGTTGTTCACCATTTGGTCATGGGGTGCGTTCCCACAAGAAGATATATTGTATTCGTACTTCAGGTTCTCTGATACCTCTGACTGTCAATTTTGGGTCACTGAACACTTTTAAGTTGTTGTTGGTTACCCTTGGCCTCACTGGTAAATTGTTCGTATGGAAATGGAAGGTTGATTTCTAGGAACGGAGGACAACTTTGATGATAGTGTAGTTTTCTTAAGTTTGGGAATTTTTGTTAGAAGTCTTTCTTCCTTTCTTTTTTATGGAAAACAACGCTTCTGGATTTCTTTGTTTGACGGTGTAACATTTTGGGATAAAAGACCATGTAATACATAGTTGAGAATTTGTAAATTTGCCATCTTTCATATGATGTCTCCGTATGAATGCTATGAATACCGAACTAGTATTGTTATCGGATTTGGTTCTGGTATGATACTGAACTGACATTGGTTAATACCGAGCATCGTTTTTAATAATTTTGTAATTTATAAGTAGTCTTTGAATTTTTTAAATTATAAAATAATCTTAATATATTATATTGTATAATTTATTTGAGACCCACTTTGTCTGTAAAAATCATTATGATAAAAATTGAAATAATAACAATTTATTAATTTATATTAATATTAGACATAAATGATAACTATAATTAATATGAAATCAAAAATATTTATGACTATTTTTATATTGCATAAATAGGAAAAATGAAAACTTGAAATTTCATTTTAATTCTAAAGAAAATATCTCTCTTATTAAAACTCATTATTTTTTTATAAAACTAATAATTTCAATTTTAAAGTTTTTCCAAGAGTTATAGGCAATTAATATATTGTTAACATCTAGAGAATTTAAATCACTATTATTAATTATTATCTAAAATTTAATTACATAACTATATTTAAACTTTAATTAGTACAAATTTTAAATAAATTAAAGAAA
This sequence comes from Erythroxylum roraimae, assembly GCA_027568915.1. Classification (NCBI taxonomy): domain Eukaryota; kingdom Viridiplantae; phylum Streptophyta; class Magnoliopsida; order Malpighiales; family Erythroxylaceae; genus Erythroxylum; species Erythroxylum roraimae. The sequence goes on from JAOSBL010000004.1 coordinate 27,050,189, forward strand.
GTTTTTGTTTTTATTTTTGCAATGAATGAATGCAATTATTTTGATACAAAAATAAATATACACTTAGTTCATCCTCTATTTATAATTTAAAATTTATTATAAATTTGTCTTAATTAAAATTTTATGACAACTTAAAAATTTAAAAGATAACATTCTCATACAAATATATCTTATAGTAATTAATACAATATAAAATTTTAATTCACACACGCACATACACATAAATTAATATTCAAAATTAATAAAAATAAGAAAATTTTTTCCTTATATTATATATAAATGTAAATATAATTATGTTATTAGACTTTTATTAAATATGAAATTTTATTATTTTATATTACATTTTATCAATAAATCTCAAGCACAAAGAAATTTTATATTAATACGAATGAGAGTATGAGTAAAGTACTAATTTTTTTATTCTTTTTTAATATTCTTAAAAGAATTCAAATATAAATGTGATATATGAAGAGAAATTCATAAAAGTCATATTGTTCCGAGCGTAAGCATAATTAAACCATCAATATTTTTCCTTTTCTTTACTTCTATAAAAAATTGCATTTTGACAAATTTTTTAAAGATAAATTGATATTTATAATTAAAGGAGTGTAAACGGTGTAAGGAAAAAAGAAAAAAGAATGGTGAAGATGTGTGACACTTGAAGTTTTTTCTTTTTTTTTTTGCAATTTATTTCATGAACTTTTAAAATTATAATTTAATCCCAGTAAATTTCAATATTTTGAATACCGATCGATATTCGTAATTAGTACGATACTTAAATTTTGGGTACCATTCTTCGACCGATATGTACCTGCCAGTACGGAGCAGTTCCCGTAATCATGCTTCATATAGTTGTGCTTCATGGTTTATTTCAAATTTAGCTTTAGAGGAGGTGAACAGATCAATTTCACCCTATGTTTGTAAAAGATTTATAAATTATGGAAGAAATGGGGACGTGATTATTGGTGCCAGTTTTGTTGTTCCAATCCTATTTCAATCCATCTCATCCACATATTTATGTGTGTCAATTTTGCTGTTCTAACTCTATTTCAATCCATCTCATCCACACATTTACGTGAGACCTGTTCTAATCTATCTCATCAACGTATTTATGTCCCTTAAATGATACAAACGTTTAAGTTTGCAGTTTGCTTGGCTGTTCCTACTTCCATTCTCAATTGGACTTTTCTCTAATTAACTCATGTGCAAGTATTTGATGCGCCCTGATCTTTCTTAATATGATTTGGTCTATTGCTCTCAACTCATCTCCATCCATCGTAACACATAGGTCTGGAGTGGAATCAGAATCAGAGCAAAACAACTATTTTTGCAGTTTTCTTTTAGTAATTGAACCATAGGTAGCTGTTAAGAACAAATGAAACAATCTTGCAATCTATTGTTCAGCTGCTGATGAGACCCCTGCTTTTACTGAAATAGAACAATTGGTGTGGGGTACTCCGTTGAATAAATGGGAATCAATGAACAAAACCACAACTGTGATATCGTCATGGAAGTGCCTCCTCACCCCTCTTCTAATCTTCTTCAAATCACTGTACCTTATTTCCCTTTTCTTAGCTGCTTCCGTTAGAGCAGCTTTAACTAGTCTCTTTGCACTTGCCTGTTCATCAGGATATTATCAGAAAGTATTCAATTATTTCTGGGTGTTTTTTAAACGTGAATTGGAAGAGAATAAGACGGTTTGAGATAGAGATGATATTACTTACATGACGAGGATAATTTTGGACAATAGAAACAGCTTCCTCGTTGCTGAGATGCTCCCACAGGCCATCAGAAGCAAAAATGATGAATTGGTCCTCTGGCCTGAGTCTGTGCACTAATATTGCTGGCTCTGGACTAAGGATTGGCTTGTGGAAAGTTTCAGGCAGTCTATACTTGGAATGTAAAGGCTCTCTGTTGAACTCTGCCCTTTTAAGATATGCATCTCCAATAGATCTTGAAACCTGAGGGAAATTGAAAACACATAATCAAATGCATAATGCTTTGAAGTTGCCAAGAGTCCAGTCGTTAACTGAGAGTTCCTGTATCTTGTTTTTACCTGTATAAGGCCCTTCACACGCCAAACTTTGTGCTTCAACACAACAATCTCTGGATCATCAGGGTGTAAGGAACTGAGTTCATCTCTCACAGAATCTATATTTGCATTGTGTTCCATTGACATCTGTACTGCAGTAACTTGCCCAGTTTCTTTCACTAATGTCCCTAAGACTGCTCTAGAGTCTCCAGCGTTTGCAATGTATAGAAATCCATTGCACAGAACTCCAACTAAACAGCAAGAGCCCACTGAAGCCATGTGAGGCTTAGCAAGCCACTGCTTTCTCACAAGTGACAGGAAATTGTCTTCTGTCGCTTCAAAAGCCTTCTTGATAACATTTTCTGATAATTCCTGGTTTTCAGATATGATTCCTGTACCACAAACATCATCAACTAAATATAAACAAACATAACTATCGTTTAATGATGAACAGATCTCTTGGGATGTCAGATCATTTAGTCTTGAACCAAGTTTTTGACCAGCTGAGAAATTGCAAGTAAACAACACTTTTCTACTGCCTATGATTATGATTCAGAATTCTAGATGAATTATGTTCATATGTGAATTACTTTTGAAGAATTACGTGATCAATGCATTATCCTACTTGAAACCAATCCCGTTACTTCTCCGGTCATAAATTTGTTTTGGTTCAAACTGTTGCCTGAAAAATTAGGAAGAACATACTCCTGAGATTGGGGAAAAGATTGTTGGTGATGAATCTCGAAGCCTCATCGCCTGCGTGACCATCGTAGACCCCAACAAAAGTTCCCTGGGGACCAGAATCAATTGAACTCAACGACCCTGACTCGAGTTGGCTTCGATCCTCCAAACAAAAATTGGCTTGAGCTACAGCCATTGAGAACTGTCCATAAACATGGTTTCCCAAGTCCTTAAACCACAACAATCCGTCGAATCTCCCATCAGTACTATCATCAACAACACAAGGTCTCCAACAAGGTTTAACCATTTTCAGGAGATCACTTCTTTGATACACACCACCACCAACTAGTTTACTGTATGATTTTCTACGTCATCTAAATGAACCAAAAAGCAATCTCTTGATCATGCTGGTGCTGTAACTGACAACCGCAATCCTTGAAACTTTATAGACTCTTAGAAGACCAGACACCATTAATAAGACAATTCCCAGATAAAGACCAAAAGTGTATGGGCTAAACTAACTGCGAAGGGCGTGTTGAGACAAGAAGACAATAGTTTTAATGTGAGTTCAGAGAATATGGAGGTGTGCTGGTGCCATGTACCTTGAATCTGTTTGAGTACGTTGGTCCTGTCATTTCTGCCATATTTCAAGAAACAGGCTTAGCTGTAAAAGGAACACATGGATTTGGTATTGATAGAGCCCGGTCTGAGATCAGAAGGATCAAAGGGGAGCAAAAACAATGGATAAGAGGGGAAAAAAAAAGGGTTCGTAGTTTTTTGCCAGAAGATCTTCACAGTTTTGTTGTCAGATGAGATCCAAAGATGGGAAACATGGAGATTTGAAATCACAGTTCCTGACATTGTTGTTTTCTGCTGTCTTATTATATACTGTCTTGTTTTGTTGTTTTGTGTTTATTTGACGCTTTGGTTTAGTGGGGTCTTAGGTTTTCCACTCCACGGCTGAGATTTTTTAGCATATTGTATGTCGTATACGAGCAATGACTCGCTGTTTTACCCAATTTCTGCTCGTCTTTAAGCTTTTCACTTTCTCCTGCTCATGTGACGTACGTTTCTTCTTCTTCAAGTATATTTCACGTTACATGCAACTTATGAACTGTTTCTCCCTGTTTTTCTGTCTTCGATCAGTGATTTTGCACGTAGACAGGAAAAACTCTTTCATTTCACTACAAGAACTCATTCTTATTATGACACATAGAAAGAAAGCATAAAACTTCAATTTGCCTGAGATATAGGTTAGAACAAGATCATGTTAGGCAAGAGTAGTGCAATTTGCTGCATATATCTGTTTCTGTATTATCCTCAAATTGGATTTATATTTTTAGCATACATTTTGCTGTTATTGAAGTCTTTTGTAAGAAGTTTGAAGTTTAATGAGAGTTTTTTTTTAAAGTCTTTCTCCTTTTTGAAAACTTTAAAACATGAGTCATGTTCCTAATTGCCTCGACGCAGGATAAGTATGCTCTACACTCGTCTTTTCTGAGGATCTTGTATATCAAAAAATCTATAACAATCTGGAGATTAGATTTAAACAAATTCCGCTGCTACTAAATTATTTAATGGAGAATGTCGAGTAAGAGTATGTGAGAAAAGTAAGGTTCCTAAGAGGAAAGATGAGAGTTGCGCCCGTGAGCTAGGAGAGCTAGAGAGAGCTTTGTTGTCTCATCCATCGTACCTGAAACTTACTTAAAGTATACATGCTTCCAATCTGAATTTGTGTAGTCGATAGTCTAGTCTAAATTACAGTTGTTTTGCCAGTTTAGTTTAGCCAGTTGGCCAGTTTGGTGTCATAATTTTTCTGTTTACCCTTCGGATCCCTGAGTGGCTAACTTCTGTTCATCCATTCATCTACGAGAATAGAACTTTCAATTTGAGATTGGAGGTGGGACACTTGACCAAATTCTTAATTATGAACTATAATGTCACTGACTTATCACGATAATTACTTATGATATAGATCATAAGCATAATTATTTAAAAAAATGGATTTATTTAAGGAAAAATTACAATAATAACATAGAGCACAATTACAATATTGAGTCTTATAATTTTAAATACTGATGCTAATTATTTTCATTTTTTTTACAGTCCAGACAGCATATTATTGTTCTTGGTCTTGCAGGTCACAAGTGGATTGCACCTCTTGGACTTGCCTTGTCAGAGTCTGGATCTTCTGTCCAATATTATAGTGTCTTATTCTGTCTTATGAATCTCAGTCATTCATTTATGTAGGTCCCGCGTAGGTTCTGTATAAATAAATGCGGGATTTGCATAAATAAATGGCTGAGATTCATGGGACAGAATAAATTACCATAATATTAGGTAAAAGATCCCGTCCCACCTTGTCATGGACTGATCAAGAACATGATTTTCACACTTTATAAAACAAAATCAGTTTCGGTTATTACGTACGAAATTGAAAGTTTTGTAGTTTCCTGAAACTATTTTCGATCATCAGCTCAGCTAGCTGTGTTGATCCTTACTTTGCAGGGTACATCTGTTCATGGACGAATTTTTTAACAGGAATCTCTGTTGAAAATTGCGCCCTGCAAGCCTCTGATTTCGTCACCTAGTCCATGCATTAGAGGTCAATCCAATGATGATGAGTCTCATTCTTCAGCTATTATTCTACTGATTAAGCATCTTTAATTGGTGTTACCTACAAAACATAGTTTTCATCTCAGCTAGCTTTTAGTTAAACTTAAGTTATTTTCTATTTCAATTATTAAATTTTATAATTCAACCCCTAGACTTTATTAATTAACAAAATTCAAGTACTAAATTAAAATATTTAATAATTGAAGGATTAAAATAAAGAAATAAAGGCATGTTCTAAAATATTAAAAAATATTAAAATAGATTCTATAAAACAATGAAAAAATTACGAGAAGATGGGTCTTTCTAGCACTTTCTTCCTGAGAGATAATATTAATTAATATATACAGGAAGACATTTATGGGACAAGCTCTAAATTAATCTATCAAGAGTATGCGACAGAATCACAGAAGGGTCCAGTTGCTACAATGAAGTGTGACCAAGATAACTGGTACATGCACAAGAGAACGTAACTTCATATCAGACACAGCTAATTCAAATATGTTCACCAACTTGTCTGCAACTGCAATCAGTCAGATCCAAAACCCAACCACGAAACCTGAAACCAAACCTGCTGGTTGGTATCAAGAAGTTGATGGGTGGGTTTGCACAGTTCACAGTAAGTAGTGGTCCGATCAGCCAACCTGCAGACAAGGCAAACACTCCAAGTTGGACCTTACATGCACCAGAAATGTTAAGTATTACCAAATCCTGTGTAGAAGTGGAACATACTTTAGATTCAATGCATGATATATAGTGGGGTCTGGCAGCTCTGTGTCTTCTCCTCACAATGATTCCAAGTTGAGAACTGAGCGTCAGGTCGTGTCTAAAAGGATTGAAGAGGCTTTTAAAACCAAATCCAACACAATCACGTAAAAGTTGGAGGGTTTGAAAAAAGTGATGTATGGTTTTTGGTAATGCATAGTTAAGTAATGTTTTAAAAAGGGGATCGAAATTTAAACCAATAAGCAAGAAATTTGAGATTTAAAAGATTCAACCGGAATTAGACCTTCATGAAATTAGTTGAAGATTAAATAAATTTAAATAATTTGTGATATAATTGAAAGAGATTGTCTACTCGTATCGAAAAATTTGAAGTTTAATTAAAAAAGAAATTGTTAAATGAAAGTTAATGAATTTATTTTAGTTTATAAAAACTTATGAATTTATAAAAATTGACCGATTAATTAGTTTTTAATGACAAAAGTTATTAAAATAAATTGAACCGAAAAATTAGACGGTTTAAAAATTTTACGATTAAATCAGCTAAACCGGTTAAGAACTAAGCAAGCAAATTTCAGTACAATCACATAGATGGCATATCATTGTGTTAACTGTTCCACATGAATATATTAAAGGCTTAAGTTATATTAGGAATTGCAAGTTATTACAATAATTATGAATTATGTGATTATAATTATGTACTATGTAGTTGCAATTATCATAAATAATTAATGAAGTATATTGAGTGTGTGCCTAATTTAGAATTCTTATATATATTTATCTAGACTCAAGTAATACTAAAAAAACACGTAAAATTTTTTAATTTAAATTATATTTGTACTTATTTAAATAAAATTTATTATATTACTTAATTTTTCTAATTTTAATTCAAAACCATGTATAATTAAAATTCTTAAAATTCAATAAGATGCCATTTTGTTTTAAATTTACACAAAAAAAATACCAAAATATGGGGAGAGAAAATTATATAATAATTAAATAATAATATAGGGAGATAAATGATGATTTTCAAAATAATAAAAATTAAAATAGAAAAAGGTTTAAATTACAGAAATCATAATAATTTTATATTTAAAAATCTAAATAGACTCTAATTTGACTTTTGACTTTGTGATCCATCACAGATTGAATTTGAATACATTAGTGTAAACCATTGAAACTCCTATTCACAGGCTAGCTACCTACTCAATTCTTTTTTTTTTTTTTGATAACTCGAGTTCTGGGCTTCGCCCGATTATCTTAAGACCTATGAGCCACCCACTTAAACTCATAGATAGGTAAATCCAGGTCTGATCTTAGATAGTATCACCTGCTCCTGAAAGATGGGTCACCACTAAAGAATTACATCACCTTAAATAAAGGTTGCTCATTCCAAGGCTCGAACCCATAACCTTTACACAATCCTCTCCCCCCTTTCTATCGCTAGGCTATCCCGTGAGGGGTGCTACCTACTCAATTCTTTCGTTTGATCAGATAAATATACAATACAAGTTTAAGAAGAGCCTAGCCAACATCACAGAATATCAAGTAGCTAGTAGTTGACAGCAATTTGCATCTTTTCTCAATAGAACAAATAGCATCTTTTGATTGTAGAACCAAGGGTGATGAGTTGCGTCATCTGGAAACTGGATAGAATCTTCACCTGTTATACCAGCAGTCTGAGACATATGATACGTGCAAATTTGGTAATGACAGCAAGTGACAGAAATAAATTAGAACCACCTTGCAAGTGTTAGTACTCCATATAAAACTGAATAGTATTTGGAGCCATTTCCGTAGTCTTTTGCATGGATTTCTCTGTCAATTGTTGTCCCAACATGCAGGACAAGCTTTAAGGTTTATTACCTTATCTAGGAATCTTACAGGGTTTAATAAGTTTAAGACAACTAACCATAGTTAGGGAACACTGACTAGTACTTGCTTTGAGACCAAGTTCTTGCTATTAGACTGATGAACTCAGTTACCGGAGCAAATCAAACCAGAGTTTCTCGTAATGGGTCGCTGAGCTTATAAGAAATGAACAGACCAAGATGCTTATAAATGTCGGAGAACTAGTTGACAGAAACCAGATTCTTTGTCCAGTTTTACTCTGTCTTATCTCATAGAATTTCAGTCATTTATTTTGCGGGACCTACAAAAACCTCATGCGGGCTCCACATAAATAAATGGCTGAGATTTATTAGACACAATAAGATATCATAATATTGGACAAAAGATCTGAACTCTAATTGACCTGTGTGGAACAACATTTGTAGTTTGACACGACTAAAGCGTCCATTAACATAAAAACCTTAATCAACGACATAGTGTTCGTTAAGACCGCGATGGTGTATACTTTCGAGGCGATTTTCAAAGTTTTAGTGTTCTAATATTCGTATTTTGGCCTGACAACTACCAGCTTGATTTGCAGTCAAACCTAGTCCTACATAACATAGCATTCATCTCCTCATGCAGGAATCTGACGGTGCATAGTATTTGGACTCATGAACATCAGCCGGCAATGTTCGGCTTTCTTAAGAAAGAATGACGTCAGGCTTACGTCAAGTGCATTCAGAAATCTCAAGTCAAGGCCTAAACTAGATTATCTAAACCTAGTAAGATTGTGGATGGGAGCCCAATGCTTAGGCGGACTGATTGTATGACGCTCAACCCAGAAAGGTTATGTTGGATCAAGCTTTTCATAGTTGGCGCATTTGAAAGGTTAAGCCTTAAAGATATAAACTGAAAGAAATCCTAAATTTCTGATATTGATGATCCAATAACAAGAATAGAGTATACTTGTCATTAGAGTAAGCACACAGAGAAAACAAAAGCTCTAGATTCTTCAATAATGAATACAAAAGTAACCCTAACCCTTCATTTATAAGAAATAATGAGTAATCTCATTCATGAAAATGTCATTAATTACATTGTTAAATGATGAGTAAATTATTAAAAAAAATCCCAAATTTCTCTCAATTTTGTAATATTAGTTTAAGTTTAAAAAGTGACGTTAAAATACTTGAACTTTAATTTGTTACGAAAATAGCCCGATGTTAACTTTTCCATTAATGACGTGTCATGCCAGCTTTTTGTATGCATTACGTGGCTATCACGTGTATAATATTTTTCAACTAATTAGTATTTATTTTGTTAAATCTTAAAATATAAACCTAATCTTGCTAAGTACCCCAAACCAATTTGACTGTGAATTTATATAGTTTCCCGTCCTCTTCCCATCATGAATTGTAATAAATTTTCATGTCTAATTGATTTATAGTTATGGCTTTTTATTATGATAATGGAAACTAAAGATTTTGAACAACTTTGAAAAGATTTTTGCCTTTACAGTTTCCCATTTTTCCAATTATGTCAAAGCATTGGTTGTCTAGAAGTAAAGCTGAAGGGAGTATTATGTATACTCCACCTTTAAGTTCACGGCAATCTTACTACCATTATTGATAATTATATAACAGTAATTGGTGTTAATAACACTTAGATCATTACTTCTTAGGGCTTTAAAAACAAATACTAGCTTAAGACTTTTAATTTGTTCTTGTTATTACAAAACAAAGTTGTCATTACTATTTTATCGATACTCAAAAATCTCTAAATGTCATATAGTTTCTTAAGTTTTTGGTTTTATATATGAATATGATGCAAAATACTATGATAACTAAATAAATAAAGAAGATGTTTCCTTTATTAAACAATGAGGTTGGAAAGTTTAGATTTGTTGCTTAATTCTCTTTTTAGATACACTTATTGAGCAAAAAGTATCAGTTCTGTCCTAGATTACCCATACTCTAATCGTATTCAGCTTTAGATTCTTTTTTCTTATTTGAATTGGAAATTTTAAATTAACAAAAATTTTATTAAAGCATATGTTTGAGCTTTTGTTAATTTTTGTTCAGGGAATGATAAATCTAGCAAAGTGTGTTCAATCAAAAGTAATACATATGTTTCATGCATAATCCTAGTGTGTATGCATTCCCCCTCTAAAGGTGTTAGCATCATTTCCTTCTTACTATTATAACAATCTAAAAAGTCTACTAGATTTATAGACTTGTTCTTTAACTTTAAAAGAGTCAAAGTTTCATGCATAATCCTTGTGGTATTGGTTTTGATAGTACTTTAATCATTAAAGTCTATGTTTATACCGGTATTATGGCAACAAAGGTCCCTGTGGTTTTAATTTACAGCATATTTTTTCCTGTGGTTTTAGTTTGGGCAGCACAGGCCCGTATGGTTCCAATTAAGGTCATGAGGAGTCCTTTTAACCTGCTATAGCAGGTTCAACAGGTTACTATGACTTTCAATGACATGTGTCAAAAGGTTATTGGATGACAATGACATGTCAGCAATTAATTTTTTTTTCAAAAAAGAAAAGGAAAATAAACTTAATTAGAAATAGAAAAACATAAAATAAACTAAACGATTTAATAAATAAAGAGAAAAACATTAAAAAAACTCAGGTTAAACGAAATAATAGATTAA
>JAOSBL010000004.1:27060834-27086764 GCA_027568915.1 Erythroxylum roraimae
CCTCACTGAGTTCGCAAACTCACCCAAAATTGCAACATATTTTTCAGGACCAAGAAGAATACCCCGTTGGGCCACGGATGTACAGCAACCACATGTGAATGAGAAATAGAGGTCGGGATCAGTTCGCGTCTGCATTAGTGTCTGCTAAAATTGTATCTTCTGAATTTGTGTACAAATGATTAGGCCCAACTGTAAAGTCAACAGACTGTAATAATTTGTAATTATGAAAAGGGCCCCCGCGGCCATTGTATTTACCGATGATTGTTTATGATCATAATTGTTCTGCATAGTGTATGTTTGTGTTTCAAAAAAAATTTTATACCGCGTTTTGACTAAGTGATGTAGCACGCCACCCTCAAGGGCCACGGACTCAGATATCACTATCGATGTCGGGTTCGGGTCACGCGGGAGTGGGGCGTTACATTATACCTAGTATTGGTTATAATAAGAACTAATAAAACCTTCATATTTAGTCCATGACTAATGGAAAATACAGCCTAAGTTATTTCTTGTGTTTGCTAATTAATATGTTTTGTTAGAAACTTACATTTAATTCTTTTATTTGAAACTAATAATAAAAGTCTTTGTAATGCAGATGTTGGTCAATTTTGAATTTCAATATAATAAGATATTGGAAAGAAATGACAACAACAAACATGTTAGGGGGCAAGATCAAAAGGAAGAAGGATATTGGTGTTGAACTTAGTATGTCAATACTAGAAGGAGTATTGGAAGATAAAGGATATAAAGTTCTATATATGTTTTATAAATTTCAAGAAGAGTCAATGGGATACTTAAAAGAGTTGAACTTATACCATGATAAGGACATGTTTTCGATGCTTCAGTGTGCGGAAGAATTAAACAACTATAAAGTTGAAACTTATTAAGAGCATGGTTATGAAAATTTTGCTGTCATGGAGATGTGTGAATCAAGAAATGATATCGGAGATAATGAATTTTTTAGAACTAATGATGAAAAATATGTTAGTGTGAGAGCTAATGAGAAGAAATATGGAAAGAAGCTAGGTAGTGAGTTTGAATGTGATGACGTTTTGGATGTGGTTAGACTAGTGGAAAATATAGTAATGAAGAGTGAACTTATTTAAAGAATTCACAAAAAGAAGTAGGGAGTTTAGAAAGCTGGTGTAGTGAATATGAAGATAATGATGTTGAATTTTAATCACCATTATGTAATGATGATGATGGGTTTGAGGCCTTTGACAGAAGGAAGAACTATATTGTTTTTCATCAAATTTAGATATGAAAGATTTTCAATTTGAAGTTGCATGAAGTTTAAGGATGAGGTTCAATTTCGGAAGGCAATCAGAAATAATGCAATTACAAATAAATATGATGTTTCAATAACGAGATTTGGTGTAAGAATGAAGGCTGTTTGTGATCCACATTGTCCCTTTAGGATTTATGCTAGATGGATTGGATATAGAAAATCCTTTAGAGTTAAGATATTAAAAAACAAGTATACTTGCAAAAAAGTGCAAAGAAACAAGTAAACAATTACGAAGTGAATTGCAAAAGAATTCTTACACAAGTTTAGGAGGAACCTTAATTGACCAATTAGGAAGATGATAGATGATCTTCAAAGGAAGTATGCATTGCAAGTCTCTAAATCTTAATGCTATGGGACAAATGTGAAGGTATTATGATGCTACAAGGATTTATAAAAGGGCATTATGCAAAATTATGGTCTTATGGACAAGAATTACGACAGGCTAATAAAGGAGGTCAATTCATTATCCAAAATTAACTTAATGAAAATTCTGGATGACCAATGTTTAAGACGTTTTACATAAGATTTATTGCATTAAAGTATGGTTTCCTTGGATGGATTTTTTTGAAGACTTTTCTTAGAAGTGCTTTGTTAGCTGCAATTAGACGTGATGGAAAAAATCATATGAACCCTATATGTTAGGCTATGGCTGAGGAGAGAATTACCAATCTTGGCATTAGTTTTTAAGTCTTCTTACATAAGATCTAAACATAAGTGGGAATTCATGGGCTTTGTAAGAGGTCGACAAAAGGAGCATTCTTTTTCTATATATATATTTTGCATTATCATAGTTATTATTATTGCTTATTTATATATATGTTTTGTATTATCATACTTACGCTATATTGTTTTGTGCATTCATTTTTTTTAGGTTTAGTGGATGCATTGAAGAATATCTTTTTAGTGGATGCATTAAAGAATATCTTCCCAAAAATTGAGCAAAGAAAATGCATCCGACATGTTTATGTAAATTGGAGTAAATTGTATGGCCACACATACAGGAGCTTATTTAGCAAACGGTCAATTACACAGCAAAAGTGGAATTTGAGGAAATAATGGATCAGTTGAAGAATGTTTCAAAAAAAGGTGGTCAATTGCATAACAGAAGTGGAATTTAAGGAAATAATGGATCAGTTGAAGAATGTTTCAAAAAAAGGCTTACAATGACTTTAACATAAGGAATTTTGAGACTTTTGTGAAAGCATTTTTCAGCAGAAGACCGAAGTGTGAAATTGTTCACAACAATATACTAAAGACATTTAATTTATTCGTCTATAAAGCCTGATTAAAAAGCTTGATCAAATCCACCAATGGTTGTATAATAGTAAGAAAGAATATAAAGATTGCACATGGGAAGCAAGGTATTGTATGACCAAGACAAACAGAAGTTCGAAATTTGAAGTAACAAATTTTGCAGGTAAATTTACTGTTGATTTACAAGCAAGAAAATGTCAGTGTAGGGTTTGGGATTGTATAGGAATCTCATGTAAGCATTCATATGCTTGTATATCATACTAGAGGGAAGGTATCGATGAGTATATAAGCTGATACTACAAATAAGAATGTTATTTAAAGAGTTATCAGTATAAGTTGAGCAAAGTTAGAGTTCACATGAGATGTCAATATTGTTGGTCACAATAAAAGAGGATGCAAAAAAATAAAAAGACTAACCTCAGAGACAACCTAAAATTACTAAAGGTAATGGTACACATGATAAATATTCTTACAAATTGTATATGTATAAAGCAATGAAAACAAAGTAAGAGTAAAAAGATCAACTCAAAAAAGTCTCGAATTTATGATGGTGAATCTGCAACAAAATGATCCATGTTTGAATATTGTATTATGATTTGGATATATATTTGAACGTTGTATTGTTAATTTGGATACGAATTTGAACTTAGCAAATTGGTAAATTATGTTAGACTTATACATTTGTGCTTTGCAAATTGGTATATTATATTGGATTGGTTTATTTTTGTTTTGTAAATTGGTATATTATGACTTCTTTTCGTAAATTGTTATATTGTGTTGGAATTTTAACAAATTTGTGTATTGTTTTGTGTTTTATAAATTGTATATTATGTTGGATTGATTTATTTATGTTTTCCAAGTTGATATATTGAGTTGTATTTTGCAAAATTGACATATTGTGTTGTCTTTTGCAAATTGATATATTGTATTGGAATTTTAACAATTGATGCATTTGTCACAGTGCATCTTCAAACACATGAGAACTTATGACGCAATTATATTTTAACATATTAGAATAACTTTGGAATATAAATATTTATAAATCCATTAAATGCTCCTAAAGCACATAACTAGGAGTTTTAGTGACATGAATATAAACTAATAAAATATATACAAACAAAAGCTTTGTCTCGAAGAACAATGTTTGCTAACATACGTTAGACGTCCACGATAATAGTCACATGAAACTTACAAAACATAAATAAAAACAAATATCAAACTTATATGAAATTTTGAAATGTTTATGAATTACCGTATAAACTTACTTCTTGCATGCAACAATAAATCTTGCATATAAAAATCTTACCCCATCGTACGGAAGATGTCTAGCAAAAATTGTTACAATAATAAGAACTCAACTCTTTTACCAAAACCACATACTTAAAAAATACCTACAATTTGAATGATCATTCTTTTCTTGTATAATAATTAACATCATATAAGCTATAATTGAAATAATCATAATGCATTGATAAAATATAAGGGCAATACTCATATTTGTCTTATTTTATTAATAAAAATGTTGACCAATATATTAGGGTTAGCTTTGATATTTTTAACTTTATCTTGTCATTACAATTAGGATAATCAATACAGGGAATCTAAAAAATGAATCAGAATAACGAAATCCATATTATATACTAAATATAGTAACAAAATTTACCAATCATGTTTTACTGTTGAACGCATTCTCTTGGCAAAATTGAGAGTATTCTTTTTTAGCTTCTGTTAACATTCTTGAATCCACTACCAATTCCTTCACGATCTTTCCATGTCAAATATATACTAAGTGTAGATGCAATAAAAGCCAAGTATATTTATTTGCAACCATTTTTTCTATAATACACAAGATGTAGTTAGATATGATTAACACAATGTGGTTAAACTTTGTTTTAATAAAGTACTAAGCATACTTGGAGAATTAGTGATTTCTCTGGAAACCTAATTTCTTATAACTTGGTAGGCTTTCAACCTTCTAATTCAACTTTTGTTACTTGCTCTATTTTTGACCTTTTACATGTATATGTATATGAGATCCCACATCGGTTAGAGAGGGGAACGAAGTACGCCTTATAAGAGTACGGATACCTCTCCCTTACAGACGCGTTTTTCATAGCCTAATGTACCGGATCCCATCGGAACTACGAGGTTAAATGTGCTTCGGTGAGAGTAGTTCTAGGATGGGTGACCTCCTGGGAAGGTCTCGGGACAAGCAAAATCGTGAGGGCTTGGCTAGGCCAAGGCCCAAAATAGACAATATCTATAAGCAGGTGATCTGGGATGTTACAATGTACACATTTAAGGACGAGATAAATGAAAGAGCAATCAATATATACATATAAAATATTAGTTAAGTATTAAATTCACTTACAAAGAATTACCAGTTTATATATATCTTGTTTTAGAAACTCCTAGTTGCCCTTATACATCAATGCATTACAAATATGATCGAAAATAAACAAACAAAATTAGCATCCTAGTATCAATCATCAAATATATATGTTTATACATATAACACATCAAATTGCAAAGTTCCCATCAGCAACGAACTTCTGTCCTTTATATCAATATATTTCTTGCCATTTACTTCTGAATTTGTTTTGTATTCCTGTATGGTCTAAGCTTAATCCCAAACCCAATTAGAATTATTAATAAAGCATAGGCGCAGGAACAAGCAGAGTAAGATGATAGGGGTCAAAATAATGCAATTCAAAGGAAAAAAAAACAATTAGAATGCATAGATATAATGCGTCAAATGGGAATACGCATCAGAATAAAGAAAATAAAAATTAAATTATAAGAAAGCTATACAATTGCAATAGGAGCTCCCCAGTCAATACAACTTTTTTTTTTCTAAAACTTAAAATTGACCTTAAGCTAATTAGGCTTCAAGTCAAACCAAAAAAGCTCGAAGCCTGAAGCCTGATTCGATTATTTAAATGGCCTGGCCTTTATTGTAAAATGATGCCACTCTCTAAAATAACATTGTTTTAATCTTAAGTTAAGGAATGACTGTTTAAAACGATGTCGTTAAGCCGTGCCTTTAAAAAGTTTGGTCGTCAACTTGAATTGAGATAATCTAACTTGTTATCATGTCTAGATTCATCTAGCATCGGTCTAACGACTCTAACCCATTACTATATCTAGATACGTCTGACATGTTTCTCTCGTGAAATCTGGAGGCAAAGAGGTTCAAGACTGCATTCATTAGAGATGATATAGTATACATCACTTTGCCTTCATCGGGTCCATTCAATTATAACACTTTTTTCTTTTGATGCTTGGAAGAGTGAAAACATACTTTTGGGAATTAAAAAGAAAAAAACACGATCTCTTTTTCTATAATTGGAACATTACAGGTAGGGATGGCACTGTAATCTAACCCCTACTTTGATGGGGTACCGGTGGGTCGGATCAACTCGGCCTAACTTTATTTTTTAAAATTAAAAAATAATGTCATTTTGTACTTTCTCGTTTAGCCCGTGGCCAGTCAACCAGAATTGGCGAATCAGGTCACATTTGTCATCCTTAATTAGAGGAGCTTAGAGACAATGATCAAGTTCCACTCTTTGCTATCTTAGAAAATATTTAACTTACTTTCGATGTTGGTAAAAGCTAACAGGCACTAAATCTCAAATAAATTTTTCGTATCCTTTTCTCTTTTATTCATTTTATCACTGTCAAAATGGAGGAATTTATAGTATTATTGGTTGGAGTAAATTAAAATTTACTACAGATATGTTAACCCATTATTGCTAACCTTGTTAAAACTATAAATTTATATTTTTTGGGAAAAGTGAAATTTAGTCTTAAAATTTTAAAAATATTTAAATTATAATTGAATTTGCTTTATATTTTATATGTTCAATTAATTCATTATTTAGTATGATTTCTTTACTAATTAGATATCACATTTTGGTTAAATATTCTTGAAGTTCAAGAGAAATGGGTTCTTCATATCACTTGGATTTATAGCTGGTCGATTGAGCTTTATTCAGTTAGGCCCTGTTAAAATTGAAAATCTCGTCTTGGACTTCAAAATATATTAAATTATACTTTTAATGGGCCCAACCTGAAGTCAAAGGGCCTAGCCAGGTTTGATGGAACCTCGGGCCTAGCTAGGCTGCGTCTCGTGTTATCCAAGCTTTACCTAGTCTGAGGCCAACCTTTCTAAATAAAATGACGTAATTTTGTACTTATAATTTAAAAATTAGCTTAATTAAGTTGGATTGAGCTTAGGCACCCTCTAGCATGCTGAGGCTCGAGCTCGGACCATCTATTGAATTAAAGTTTTATTGGGATTAGGGCCTTTAGGCTTCAGCTGAATTGAGTCCCACGTGGAATATGATATGTTGCCCTATATAAGTTTAACCACCTTAATATCCAACCACTTTCAAGATTATTCACTCAAATTTGAATAATGAAATGAAATTTGGAAGAGAAAGAGTGTGTATTACTGTTAGCATTTATTTTTGAACCTTAGTAATATTTGGAGACTTTATTGTTAATATCAGCTAACTCTAATATGATTAAATCAACTCTAAATTAGAGTTAAGAATATAAAAGTATTTTTATTATGTATATTTAATAATTTGCTCAATATACAATTATTCACTTAAAATTAAGTTTTGAAAAATAAATATCTAAAATTCTTCTTTCTCAATTTCTCTAATTCTATCCAAGGTTGACGTTAAATTACAAATAACATGGTCAATGACAAATTTTAAGCATGGCAATCCAATTCAGCCCGACTTGAGACTTGAAATCAACAGATCAAGTCTAGGTTGACCAATCCATGACTCGTGGCTCGATCAAGAGAGACAAAATGGTGTCTTTTTTATTTTTTGAATTTTTATAAAATTAAATCCGGCGGCATCGACCTAGCACACTTTCTACCTGTGGAGCTATGGGCAAACCCAGGTCTGACATATCGTGGATCGGTCAGGCCCAACTTGGCCAGCTTTCTACCGGTGGGCCATGGGCAGGGCCGAGCCCAACTTGGCCCATTGCCATCCATAATAAATTTTACTAATTAGTTGCGATAAGAACATGAATTAGATAATATTGAAGATATAGGACCTGACTTGGTCCATTGCCATCCATAATAAATTTTACTAATTAGTTGTGACAAGAACATGAGTTAGATAATATTGAAGATATAGGAGTACAGAAGACTATCTCATAAATTTTTTTAAAATTAATTAGAAGTTAACTTAATTTAATCTTAAGTTGATTTTGAATTACTTCGAATCAAATCAACTAAGTATCTTAAATTTAATGATTAAAAAATTTGATCAGTTTGACTGGTTCAATCGTAAAATCCTTGAATCGTTTGACTTTCAACTTTTTGATTTAATTTACTACAATAACATTTGTTGTTAAAAACTGATCAATTTATTAATTAAGTGGTAAATTTTTACTGTGTAATAAATTCTTATAAACTAAAATAAATAAATAAAATTTTATATTATAATTTATTTTTTTAGTTAAACTTCAAATTCTTCGACAGGTAAAGACAATTTCTTTTTTTTTTTACAAGGGAAAATCAAACTCAAAACCTAACTAACGCAGAGCTCTGCGGTACACTGCTCCCTGCTTGTTCCTTTGGATGATATCCTGGACTGCCAGTGAAGGCTCCTGGAGAAAATGTATGCCAGGGCTGGCCCGAACTGCAAAGGCGGCCAGGTTATCTGCGCACTGGTTTCCTTCGCGATGCACGTGCTAGATTTTCACCTCCCAATCTCGTTGGAGTAATCCGCGAGTACCTGTCAACAAACATTAGGTACATCAGTCTCGGTATAGGGAGAAGAAAGGACGTTTATGACTTCCAAAGAGTTTACTTCTAACATGACTCGGTGATACCCAAGGGACCAAGCCAGGTTGAGGCCCGAATGGATACCCCAAAGTTCAGCTGTTAAGGAAGAGCTGCTGCCAATATTTTGAAAAAACCCTCCGCACCACTGACCCTGCCAACCTCGAATTAAACCACCAGCAGTAGCGATGCGCGACCCCTGTTTAACCGCTCCATTTGTATTTAGTTTAACCCATTCCTCTAGTGGTTTGGACCATCCCACGAGACTGCCCACCGAGAATCCCTGGTTCGGAAGCACGCGGTTTTCCATTTCCCTTGCCCTAACAATCCACTCTACGTACTCCGAAACTACCCTCGGACTATTTTTCGGCCAAAAAAATTCCTCTTCAAAAGAGACTTTTGTTGCTCCATGTCCAAAGCATCCAACATGCGACTCCGAAAGTAATAGGCCATATCCCTTGCATCACCTATGAGTGCTTCATGAGATTCGATTTCACCGATACCTTCGAGGGAAACTTGCTCCAAAAAGTTTGCACTCTTGGACAGTCCCGGATGACATGTAAGGTGGATTCTTCCTGTCCGCAAATGTGGTATCGGCTATCCGTTGCAATATATCTCGCCACTCTTTGTTGGTTCGTCAGGAGCTTTTTCTTGGTCATTAACTAAAGGAAAGCTCTGATTCGCTGGAGCCCTGCCTATTTCCATATCAAGGCCCAGAGACTAGCTTCATTTGCTGGGGTGTGTCCTTCAATTAAGTCGTAGGCAGACGCCACTGTGAATCGCCCATGGTCAGTGGGTCCCTATCTTATGGTATCTTCCGTGGTATTAGCTGCATTTGGAGTTATCTCTGCTATAGCCAGACAAACTGCTGATGGAAGGTAATGTTGGAACAAATCTCATTTCTAGGTTCCATCCTCGTTTTTCAAGGCTGCTACTTTAGCATAAATGTTGCAATCTGGAATTGGAGAAGTCACTACTGAGATTAGAGGACTCCATTCTTTCACCCAATTATCCAGCCAGAAGTAGATGTGACGACCATTTTTTATTGTCCATTGTAGACCTTGTTGAACATATCGCCAAGTGGCCGATAGACCCCGCCAAAAGCTCGAAGCTCCCGTCCTTACGAGCGTAGGTGGAAATACCAGGGGTAAGGTGGCGATGAGGTTAAAGAAGGGTGACAAGATGGCTAGCATGGACATCATACTATCTTCCACGAGGAAAAACTTAGAAAAGACTTCAGAAGCTTCTGAGAGCAAGTAAATTAAGTCACTGTCTGATTCTCTGTTATGCTTCATCTTGTCAGCATCAAGAGCTAAGTCATTATATGATTCTATATTATGCATCGTCTTGTCAGATCATGAGCTACCTGGTTGAGAAATTATTCTGGAGACTACCTGTGAAGAAACATCATAACTCATGTTTTGTATTCTGCCACAACTTGTATCATATGCTAATTTTACTTTTTGAATGGTGCATGTGCGTGTGTATGTATCAATCCTGCCACGTATTGAAAGATATTAAATGTGAATTATTGGTATGAAATGTTGAAAGGTCCTGCTAGGTCTATTTTGGGCTCAACTTTTTTCTTTAAGAATTTGCAGCTTAATGAAAGATAATTTTTTTAATTACATTTTAAAATTTTTAATTTTATTCAATTTCAGTTAATTTTTAAATTTTAAATTTAATTTTTATCTTACCAATTTAACTTTCGATCCGATTTTTAAAACGTTACTTAAATCAAAACTTGGTATAAGTTTAGCAAAATTTAAAATTATCTAATAATTTTAACGGAATTACACCAAAATGACGACTCTATGTAAAAATTTCGAAAATATCTTCCATTTTTCATGCTATACTATTGATGAACTCCTAGTGTACAGACATAACTTGTAACCTTAACCACACGCGTCTCTATCATTCACAAGCGTACCTCTACGACCTCTTCATCACATCTCTAACTCTCTAAACGACTTCCTCATCTTGTCAAACAACTTCCACACCATGTGATTTCGCCACGTGTTTTGTCATTGCCAATCACTTGAGAGGGCCGTACCACCAATCTTCATCAGAGCACGCCACAGCCGTTCGATCTCTCCGAGTACATCCTCCGTGGGAAGCTGAAACCTGCAACAAGGGCATGTGTTTCTCTTCCTTAACCATGGCAATATACACATCCAATGAAACGTGTGTTCGCATGGCAACTCACAGACATCTCTACCCTCTCTCATTTCCTCTTTACATATCACACACTCCTTGCCACCACCTCTCACTGCCACCGTCGGCAGCGCCACTACCGCCGCCGGAGCAGCACCAACCTCCCACCTCTCCTTCCGACCAACGCCACCCACAACTCCAATAAACCTCCAACACCTCACAACCATCTCAACGTACGGCAAAAGGGTACCACCATAATGAACGCCAAAGCAAGACTGAAGCTTTAGTACGTCATCAGAGCAGCGTTTAGCCAAGACTTCGCGCCATTCGCTACGTGGGGTGTCGAGTATTTCTGGGTTATCTTGGTATACCTCGCAGAGGAGGAGGAGAAGTAATGCGGCGTCGAGGTCACGGTGGTTGATGGTTGTAGAGGAGTGAGCAGGAGGTGGGGGAGGGTGGAAGTGGGACGTGAGGTGGTGGAGAGAAGTTAGGAGGTGTTTGGCGATGAGGAGAGCTTTGTGGTGGAGAGAAAGAGATTGGAGGTGGTGGAGGGTGAGAGAGAAGGAGGAGGGAGAGGAGAGGAGGACGGAGATGCGGTGGTGGTGGTGGTGGTTCTGGTAGAGGATGGCGGCGGTGAGATCAGATAGTTGTTGAGGCGTTAGTGTGGAGAGTGCAGCTATGATGATCGTTTCTGATGATTCAGGCATTGCGTTGTTGATGGTGCGTGGGATCGTGTGAAAACTCAGAGATGTAATTGATCGGAAGTGTGAGGAACGTATAGCTTTTTATGTGTTTATTTCATTGACTGAATTGACTTGTAGATAACGAGTTTCTTTAGAATTACAGTTTTCTCCCTGCTTGGTTTATTGATCGTAAGATGTTAACACTCAATACGATAGATAATCACACTTGACACTACATTGGTGTTGGAACATTGAAAATGCAAAATGTAGTCTTATAATATTTTTCATGGTAAATACTCAATTGTTAAAATCCCGCTTTCAAATCAAACTTTGAAAATATTACAGTTTTCTTAAGAAATTAGATGGCTAAAGCTTAACCATAAAATGATATGATACTAAAGCTGATGTTGAACATGTAATACAAGTTTTGGTAATTACATGAGAGATTATAAGATTACTTTTTAATTGAAAAATTAAAGAATTTAAAAAAAATTTAAATTTCTTTTTAAATAAAAGTTAATTGATTTATTTTAGTTTATAAGAAATTATCAATTTACAAATATTAATAAATTGATAAATTTTTAATAACAAGAGTTACTAAAGTAAATTTAGCCCCTTAAAAGGTGGTTGAGTTGATGGAGTAAGGAGGCATGAGACCAAAAGGTCCTGTGTTCAAATCTCCCTACCTATGCTTTTTCAATTAAGTCTGTCGTATAGGGCTTGCCTAGAGTGGAGTACTCAGTTGGCATGATTTGTAGGCTATTGCGTCAATCCAGAGATTTACCTAGTGCGTATATAAAAGATAGCGACTGCGAGTTCGTCCGTTTAAAAAACAAAGTAAATTTAAACAGAAAGTTAAAAATGAACTAAAAATTTTAATGTTTCAAAGTTTTTACGATTAAACTGACTGGACTGGTAGAAATTTTTATCATTACTTTTTATAGAGATATCTCCTTTGGTTTTTTTATTTAATAACACTTTTCTTATAAGTTTTTTTATTTTTAGTTTTAATTTCTTTAAGATTTTATAATTTAAAAATACCTTCAAAATATATAAATATTAAATCAAAATAAATGGAATAATTAAAATAATAAATTAATAAATTAATAAATTATATTTATTTTAATAAAATGTAATATTTTACTGATATTTCTTAATAAGTATTACACAAGAGATTATAAAATTATTTCCTTAATTAATTTATCTTTAAGTTTTATTTAGTATCTAATTATTATTAATAATAAAAATATAATTATATCGATATTAACCAAATAAAATTTTGAAAAATAAAAAATCGAAAGTTAAAACTAAAACTAAAACTAAAACTAAAAATTACAATAAAAATATATAATTTGTCAAATAATTGGTGATAAGATCTTGGAATAGAGATAAGGGATTGTGATATTAAGAAAATTATGATAATGATTACACAATTTGTTGTATTTAGAGTTATAATCAAATACTATATCATACACTGACTACTTCATAATCAGAATTACATCATATGATAAGAACTTCATTTCAATAAATTTTACAAATGCAAGACGGTCCTTTTGCTTTCGGTGTGTGTTTGTCGCCAAAAGATGCAGACAATATCTTTGCTTTAGGTACTTATCTGTGGAGGAAAGTAGAAGGAACTATATATATATATATATATATATATATATATATGTAAGAAGCTAGTCATGTTGACATTTTGTCCACAAGTTTCTGTCTGGTACAAGTAAGTTCGACAAGCATTTCTTTTCGAGATCTCTCATCAGTGTTGCCTCAACTATAAAGAGCAACAAAACAAGAAGAAAGGAAAAACCATCATTTGCCCCATCCATGGCTATTTCTGCCTGTCTCCTCCAACTACATTATTGGCATTGGACTTTGCGGGGCATGTTACAATCCCACATGCACGCACCGGCTTTGCTTCGGATCACACATCCGGTTTTGGATCTGGTAAAAAGAAATTTTCACGCAACTTGACCTTGTGTAATCTCATTGTTGCATGATAAGTTGTTGGCTTTTTAGTGCATGTGTGTGTACAGATGGAATCGCTATCTTTCTTTTAGGTTTACGAGGGAAAGAGGTAAATTGTTATGTGGGCAAGAAGGTCTTATTCTTCGAGCATTAGACATAGTTGGTAAGGAATGTATCGATCTTGGGGAGACATAATCATTGCATAGGTGGGTTAAAATACTTCATCGGATGCTAAATAAAAAGTTGCCAAGTACAGGTTTCCTCCAGTGGATTAGAGATGATCCTGAGGGATTATGCTTGGCTACTTGTGATGATTGACGACAAAAGGCTACTAACTAAGAAACTGGAAAGTAAAGATAGATGATTGTAAACAACTGAAAGGTTAAAGCAAATGGACTTGGGTCCAAAAAGCCGCGTGCAAAGGATTGCACAAGAATACACTTGTTTAATAATGTCAATCAAATTCTTACCTTTTAGGTGGATTAAGCCACCGGCATCAGATGGTTTAAAGGGGTAGGAGTTATCGGACTTCTGACTGTGACCGGGTCCCTCTCATGTATGATGTCAAATAGTTGATAATTGACAGTATTTCTTCTCCTTGACCATCTTCTAATGCCTGGAAATGGTGAACAGAAAATTTTTAAAAGCATTATCCTCGTGCCCCTTTTCAATTAGATATGTAAACATCATGATCAGTATCTCTGAACTCAATTTTCACAAACCTGATTATTATAGCTCCAAATATTTTGAGGATATCGAAATGCTAGAACTTTGAAATACATGTACTCCTTGGTTAGCATCCTCAAAAGGGGATAGACACAATATCCTTCACTCCTCAGAACCCGATCCTAGGCCAAGTCCATCTGGCTGACCATTAAAGAACACTGGGTTATAATGCACCTCCTTTCAGAGAAAGCTGCATTTCAAGTGTATAAGCCCATGTATTGCATACGAGCATCTTGTCACTTCTGACTAGTTTTCCGCCATATGCAGAGCCCACCTTAGGCATATATCATATAAACATTTCCTTCATCGAAGTATCAAGCAATCCTTCAAAACTCACACCGTCAGACATATCTATCTTCAATTTTCATTACATGCGTCTCAAGTGGCAAAGTTGTGACACTTTTTACTGGTTTCAATCCAGCTACTACCAGGGATCTTCCTCAATCCAACTTGATTCATCTTTTCCCTGACCTCATCAGCCTGTTTCCATCTCCCAGCTTCCGAATAGAGATTTGCCATGATGATATAGTTTCCTGTATTTTCTGGTTCAATATGAAACAAATGTTCACAAACAAACTCTCCAAGCTCCACATTGCTAGCAACTGATGCTCCATTGAGTAATGCACCCCAAACTTTTGCACTTGGCTCAATTGGCATTTTACGAACAAACTCTGTTGCTTCAGAAAGCCTCTCTGCCTTGCTCAAAACACCAACCATGCAAGCATAATGCTCCTTTGTGGGTTGAATGCCATAATTCTTAATGGAATCAAAGATCTCCCAAGCCTTATCCACCATTCCACAATGGGCACACGCGGTCAGCACTGCAGTGAATATCACTGGGTCAGGCTGAATCCCACTGATTAGCATCCTATCAAAGAGACTAAGAGCTGACTTTGCGTCTCCATGAGCAGCATATGCTGAGACAATTGCTGTCCAAATGATCAAGCTTCTGCCTTTGGATCGATCAAAAATCCTCTGTGCCCCAGAAAGAAATCCCGACTTGCCATATGCATCAATGATTGCAGTTGCAACATATATGTTACGGTCATAACTATTTTTAACAGCATAACAATGTATCTCCTTCCCTACTTTCAAATTTGAAAACTTTGACAACGCACAAAGTATACTTGAGAGTGTCACTGTGTTAGGTCTCAAACCAAATGTCTGCATTTGTCTGCCCAAATCTAAAGCTGTCTCATGCGAGTTATTCTGTACCAAACCCGAAATTACTGCATTCCAGACATTTAATCCAGGACTCTTCATTTCTTTGAAAAGCTCTAGACCTTTATGAACAAAACCATGAACCATGTAGCCAGATATGATGGCACTATATGTGACGTCGTCTTTCTCTGGCATTTTATCCAATAACTCCCTTGCATATTCCAGACTTCCACATTTTGCATAGAATCCAATTAATGCATTACAAAATGAAACATCCATTTTAATTTGGTTCTCGATCACATATTTGTGAACTTCTTTCCCAAAAGTTAGATCCTTTGACTGTCCACACGCTTGCAAAACGCAAATCACAGCAACCACATCAGGCATAAACCCTGAAGAATCCACCATTTCCCTGTACAACCCTTTACACTCCTCGTAAAACCCACCTTGAGAATAACCCGAAATCATAGAATTCCAAGTTACTACGTCTCTTTCACTCATTCTATCAAACGCCTTCCTTGCTAAGTCCACTTTATCATATTTCGAGTAATACGCAACCAAAGCATTCCCAACAAAAACATCCGCATCCAGCTCATTTCTCAGCACAAAACCATGAACCTCCTTAACCAAACTACCGTCACCAAGTAACGAATCTGACAACGATTTCAATAAACAAGTAACAGAATAGCGATCAGGCCTGACGTCCGCCGCCAAACAAGCTAAAGACGAGAACATGATCAACGCGTCTCTGGGACAATTATTAAGAGCGTAAGCCAAAATCATAGCATTATACGCGAAAGTGTTCTTTTGGTGAATATCGTCGAACACGTGGCGTGCCTCGCTAATGCCATTTGTCCTAGCGTAGAAGTTGATGATTTTGGATGCAAGAAAATTGCCTGGCGTTTCAGAGTAGACGACAAGTCGCGCATGGAGTTGCTTCCCTTGAAGAGGAAGTCGTAACTCGCCAAAGCACTGGAACAGGCGACCGTACAAGGCATAGTCGAGAGCAGAAGGGGAAATGACGAGGTCACGAAGAGCCCGGTGAAGGAGGGTGGCGTTGAAAGAGTTTGATATCATCACATTACATTCATGGGCTACTTCACTTTCATGAATGCTTCACAGATGAATCTATTCTATTTGCTATTTTTGGCAAAAAAATATTTATTATTAAATCATTTCAATAAAAAAAAACCATTATTAAAATTAAGTTAAATAATAATATAAAAAATATGTAAAAGTTTAAAATAATAAAATAATAAAATAAATGAAATAATAAGAGAAATTATTTTTTGATTCAAATATTCAATTTTAAAGATTCCGAATCTAAGCTCAGGCCGTAGGT
Source organism: Erythroxylum roraimae (assembly GCA_027568915.1). NCBI lineage: Eukaryota > Viridiplantae > Streptophyta > Magnoliopsida > Malpighiales > Erythroxylaceae > Erythroxylum > Erythroxylum roraimae. Next base: position 27,077,223 of record JAOSBL010000004.1, read on the forward strand.
GAGTTAATAAGGAACTCTTCTGGTTTAAGTAAGGTTGCAAGTTTAAACTGTCCTCATGTATGCAGTAGTTTAAAACTTGAAGTCAGAGCTTTGTCTCCTGTAAAAGACTTTTTCCATTCGAGCGAGGATTAGTTTAAGTGTGGATGACTTAAAGGTGTCTTTCCATAATTGAAACCTTCCTAAAATAACTCGTGAGGGGAAAAAAAAAAAAGGATCCCGAGTTTTGAAACTACACTAGGGTCGGGTCATAAAAGGCCTGAAATTAATTGGGCTCTTGTTTCTTCCATTGATAGTACTTCTTGTTATTACAATTTGCTATTTCTTTTCATTTTCAACGTCTCAAATCGAATCTTTGTACCAGAGAACAGATATTCGAGCACCGGCGAGACTTCCGATGTTGTAGGTTCATAGAAGTATAAGTTCTTTGTGGTTTTTGAACATCTACTACGTGTTTGATTATATTCCCTTTGTTGTTATCTCAGACAGTCTCGTGATTTTGGGTAAAAAATGGATGGTAACACAAGTACCGACCCAGACCCGGAATCCCTTCAGACAAGAGTTTTTCAGTTACCAGGTGAACCTGCTATTGTGATCAACGGCGTCCCTGATTTGCCGGCGAGTGTCGGTAGTGGTGATATTGTTGACTCAATCAGAGTAAGTGATTCAGAATCTTGTAGAAATGCGACTCCGAGTCCAGAGTTGTTTGGAATTACAGGTTACGGTGAATGGTTTGAAGGAAGAAGAGTGAGGAAGCTCTTCGGGTTTGAGTATTATTTGGGGACTGTGACTCAGTTTGATAAGGAATCTGGGTGGTTCAGAGTGGTTTATGAAGATGGTGATTTTGAAGATCTTGACTGGCCTGAGTTGCAAGAGGTTATCTTGCCTCTGGACATTACTGTTCCTCTGAAATCGTTAGCTCAAAAGATCATCAAGAAAAACCAAAGAAGCACTCACAAATCAGGAAAAAGTGCAACTAGGTCCCAAACTGTTAAGGCCAGAAGTAGTAAAGAGAGGTAATGTTGGTTTCATCTGACAATATATGCTCGTCAAATAGAAGTTGGTGAACATACAAACCCAAACTCTAGAATGATTAAAGCCATTTTCTTAGTTGAAAGTAGTGATGAACCTGTTATTCACAAAGTTGTTGTATATCAGCGGAAAAATCCACACAAGGGTCAGATCAAATTGTTGTATTCAGCACTTTCAAGAAGACTGAACTCCAAATTGCCCAGGCAAAAACTGTAACGTAGCCATGTAGGTAGGTTTCCGCACAAATACCACTAGTTCTTGTGAATCTGTTAGTTCCTAGCATACTTGGCAGTCGTGATTGGACTCCAGGGCTCAACTCAAGGAGGGAATGGATTTGGGTGCCCTTCACATGTCCTGTATCTTATTGGCTATTGCTTCTTTTTTGGTACGCCTTGATGTATCTTTGATCACTCAAATCTGTTAGTAATGACTCCTTGAACTAGGGAAGTCTTCGACTCCAGTAAATTTTGCGGTCTTTGTGTACTCTCTTTAAATGTCGAACCATAAGACTCAGCACCTGATATTGTAATGCTTATACGTAGAAATACGATCACAACTTTTAGTTGTAGCAAAACAGATTTCTGATCTTACCTGATATTCGTAAAACAGATTTCTGATCTTACCTGATATTCGTCAGACCAAACGTTTGCCCCGCATTCTCCTTGATCTTAAGGATTGCGTGATAGTGATCAGTTCTCAGTTTTATCATATCCTCAAAGGAAGGAGTGATAAGCACGTTGACACTCTCTTCAGCATCATGGTTTAGCTTCGTCGTATTGATAGGTTCCAGAAAACAGATATGGAGAAATATGTATTTGCTATTGATTGCTGTAATGAATACAAAGATAATCTGGTTTTCAAAGTCCAGTACCTCCAACCTAGGGCTCATACACGTCATTCTTTACATGTCTCTCTCCTCCCTGTTATTTGTACTAAGAATATGTGGCTACTAACAGATTCTGTTAACTGACAACCTGATGATTGGTTGTCAGTACTATTAGCTAACTACCCGAATAACATAATACCATACTCCTCTGCCCATTACTCCTCTGCCCTCTGCTTATTTTTCCTAACATAGAATCGGGTTACCTTAGGTCTATCACATATCTACAAGAATCACAGCCGAGTAACGTGGTAAAATGCAAACAGTACATGATGAGATTTAGTTTTTATGCAAAATGGAACTCACTCTCAATGGAGAATATAAGAGATTTGTTTGCAAGCTCAACTTCTTGGAGAGCCAATGAAGAAGAAGAGTGAAACTTCTCCCGGATCATATGATTGGCCTCCATCCCTTCTCTGACGAAGCAGACCAAGGAAATGAAACATGCAGTCCCGATGATTAATTGTGAAATTTGGAGATTGAGTTTTGCATTTTACACTCTAGAGGAACTTAGAGGACGAGGATTATGAATGGAGAATTTCTTACTTGACAATGGAGTCAACAGAATCCATATTTTTATTTTGTAAGCCTAGAAATGATTCTTGCGCATTCCTACAATGCGTGGCACCTCTTCTTGCCGCTCCCACACTGCATTGATACGATTGAAAGAAACTTCGATAAAGATTGGGGAAGGCTGTTTGTCAAGCCATCTTTTCCACTTTCCACTGCAACAGTTGCATCAAGGTAGTTGGACTCTGAAGCTTCTGTGTGAGTTGTCCAATTATCCTTAGCAGAACGAACAAGGTCTCTAAATTTTGTTAATCCCTGTTGTAGTCTATAGGCTCCACCGCTTGTACTGTCCAAAAGGCCATTAATGGATCTTTTAACCTGAAATTTTGAGGAAAAATGAATAAGGGAAACAGCATACTATTTTACCAAACACTAGGCAACTAATCAATACTAAAAAGAGTTGCTTCTAAAATCTTGTTGTTGAGGATTTTTTTCTCTTCATCCCTACAATGATTGAGGAGTTTCAATGCCATTCTATACGATATCTTAAGATACTCGTACGCCAGGAACCAAAATGAGATTAGAGATTTCAGTATGTCAACTCTATTTCAATGTTTCAATGCGCCATTTAGTAGAGCATAGGTAATACACTTAATGTGGAAGGGATAGTTCGGTGGTTGCATACAAGCCTTTTTTTCCTAGCATATGAATCATTGAGTGGGTCTGCTACTTTTTCCAGAAGTTGTTTCTTATCAAATGCTGCATATTCCTGCGAATAAGGTCAAAGGTTCAGATAATGGATCATCTAATTGAATGTATACACGTGTGTAACAGATTGAAAGTAAATTGCACTTGATCACCTCGAATTCCTTATCACATTCATATAATTTCTGGCCACTCATAGCAGCTGTCTCTTCCACTCTCTGGCTCAAACTCAAAGTGTGTAAGCCCAAAGTCTCAAAGAAACTAATCAGAGCTTCAGAAATAGATCTTGTCATCTGCAATGTTCTGAAATGACTCTGTTCAATTTGAAAGAGGAACTTACTAAAAGGAGGGAATAAAAGTGGCTCGAAATTGCACAAAAAGAGGGTATAAACAACAAATTTGCCAAGTTGCATTCTCTAAGAATAAGATGGATACTTTCAGCAACAAACCTCAAGCTGCTGCTCTGCATATTCAACAAGCTTTTCCTGTTGACTAGATAGATCACTTTGTAAATCATTAAAAATTGCATCAATCTCCAGAAACTCCTCTTTGAAGAGCTGCATGACAAGTAAGGCAAAAGTGACAGAATGAGGACTTGAGGAGCTGAAAGTCTAAATCCTACTAACAAAGACATCAATGCTTACATCCACTAGTGAAGAGCCATTCCTCTATGACTCTGAAGTAACATTAGAAAAAGTTAAAAGGTAACTCCTATCAAGCTCTGCAGCTATGACCTCTGAAGATTTAATTCCAGAGCCATGCATGGAGCATATTGTATATGACTTTGTAATAGATATGTTAACAGAAATTACATACTACCGTCATTTTTTTCAACAGAAAGGCATGTAAGCCTTCATCCATTGCTTTCAATTGCTGCTCGTGCTTTGTTATAGATGCTTCAATATTTTCATGAAAATTTTCAAGCTGCTGAACTAACTGAATTTGAAAATTCTGGACTAGAAGCTTGTTTTGTTGCTCCAATTTCTCCTGCCGTTCTGTTAACCAGAGGCAGAAATCAAAACACAAATTATTTGACCTATTTAACCAATATCTTTGTACAGCTTTGATTACAAACCAACTTTGGCCAATAAATTTTATATTTTATGCCTCTGATGTAGCTTTCTCTAGCTCAGCTTTAAGATTCAATGCTTGTTCTGCATATGCTTTCTCTGTATAATAGCAAGAAACAATCCCAAAATTAAGCTACCCAAACCTTAAGCAAGACATTCTATGTGAGCAAAAGTTAAATTATTTTAGCCATAGAGTGAAAACATGTAGGTTAAACTGATAAGATTTCCAGAATATAGTACGCCCTAAACTCACCAGATTGGAGAAGATTGGAAATGAAGTATTCATTTTCTTCTGTTATTGCATTTGCCTTTCTATATTTGCTCTCCAGATCAAACATAGTATTTCGAGTTTGCTCAAACTCTTTCTGCATTTAGTATTTGGTTAGTTCATGTGTCAAAGAAAATGAAATGTTACCGGTTAATGGAAAGCTGCAGAGTACAGAGCAACTTGAACTATTTTATCACATCTGTCCGTTCAAGTCTCTCCATTAATTCAGCTGTTAACTGCTGCTGATTATCATAACAATTCTGAAGCTCTACCAACAGCTGACTCAAGATATTTCATATTAATTTCTGGACCTTGACAACACATATAGGCAAAAACTCAATGAAATGTTTTCAAATATGAAGCATTGACCTTGTTCTTGGACTCCAACTCAAGCTCTATATTCTTCATCTTCTCAGCCATGGGCTACATGAGCAAATGCAGGAGTTTATATCTCATTATCATCTGACAAGAATCTTGGTAACATTAAAATTGGTTTGGATGTGTACTTCCTTCTCAGCTTCTTCCCCTAAGTATCGATGTTGTGGTATATAAATGCCATTCTTCTCCCTTGCAGCAATAACAAGGGAAATGACTTCACATTCAAATGAGAATGCATTCAACAACCTTGCCTAAGACGATCTCTTGATACAGTTCCTTGAGCAGCTCAGAGTTTATTAACTTATGATTGACCTAAATGGAAAGAAGTTGAAACTGTTGTTCATCTCTTCAGAGAGAGAATCAATTTTCAGTTGAAGGAATTCAGCATTAAGAAACATTATATTTAGATAAATTACCTCTGGCCTAGTCTTTTTTTTTTTGCACGGTAAGCATAATCTAAAGTGCTGAGTGTCTCTTCCAAAGAATTTATTGATGATGAGACTGGCAATTATGCAAGTCTTTGTCTTTCCACCTAGTGAATCCCTCAATAACCTCGTCAATTTACTATCCCTGACATTCACAAATTTCCTAAGTTCATGGTACTGTACAGTATATGCAATAATTAACCTCCCACAGGATTTCGTTTTCCATTAATACATTCTTACCTATACAGAACATGTCCAGAGTGGTCGGCTAAGGCATTGATAACTCGGCCAAGTGTAAGCAAGCTTTTGTTTATCTCCCCAGCTTCCTTAGCTCTTCCCTGCAAGAATCCACGTATTGAAAGTTGAGAAAAATCTGAAGGCTCCTTTACTGTCTCAAAATGGTCAGACAAAAAGTCTTAATGCATTCAAACCTCTCTCGCACCAGATCGCAATATATTCTCAGAACCAGCAAGATCAACAAGATTCAGTTTTCCACATTTTATTATCTCATCCCCTTCTGAATAAGAACGCTCGTTGATGTGGGTTGTGATGGAAAATATAGTGTGAGAACAGCTGCTTTGCTTGTTGAGGAGACTGTCAGCAGTATGCTTTTTTGCTGAGCCTTTCTCCAGGACTTTGTATACCTCATTTGCAGTGCGCACGACTTCCTGTTCCAAACCTCTAATGAAAACATTTCCTTTACCATCTTCCATAAGAGCGATGGGCTTCTTTGGCTTGTCATCAAACAAACTGACATGTTCATCTGGAGTCAGAAGGCCAGTTATCTCCTCGTTGTATAGCTCAAGAAAGGTAATTCTGAGCCTATAATCAGCGTTTGTAGCTTTAAGGGCATTAAATATCTGCTTAACAGCTCTTGGAATGATCCCTGCGTCACTAGCGAATTCTCCATCCTGCAAAAGAAAAGAGTAGAAACTTTATGATACGACAATGCATTAGGGCTGTAATAACCTAGAATAGACAAAAGTTTCATATGCATGAACCACTTCAGTACCTTTGATACCTTCCCTCCTTCCATTGTGCAAGTTTTACCAGTTCCTGTCTGACCATATGCGAAAATGGTACAATTATAACCCTCAAGAACTTCGTTAACAATAGGAGATATGGTTGAATCAAACAACTCATTTTGTTGGGTTGCAGGACCAAACACCTGGATCATAGGAAAATCAGAAGTACAATAAAGGTGAACAATTCAAGCTAGTGTTTACATTCTTGCTCCACACTTCTGGTAAATGAAACACCATAATCTGCTACCTTATCAAACTGGAGACCAGTAATAGCAATAACCAACAACAAGATCAAATATTTTCACCTGCATCGAACGATGACATGCACATTTACACCTTTATCACTTGAATTCCCATCACTTGTAATTGAATCCCTCAAGCCCCTTTTGCTTGACTGTGAAGTTTGACCTGGTGAAAGCGGGATCATGTTGCACCTTCTTTGTGGATACTCCATTGATTGGCTCTCTCAGCCCTGCTTTGTAGATCAGTTACTGCAACAAACATAATCTAGCTTCACTGATCAGTCAAACCACAACACAACAAAAGAAACAAAGTTTTCAAGGAAATGCTTACATAACACCATGCAATCTCAGCTTGACTAATAAGTATCTATTGAATCCAAACAGATTTTGAAAAAATCACAAGTATGTTTCAATTAAGCCAAAAATTTGAAAAAAGTCACATCAATTAATAAAAGCATAACAGACTAAACCAAACGGAGATTAGTACACATACTAATGTTTCATAATAAGAACAAAAGAGGGCATAATACAAAAGGAAGGGGAACACAACCTAGTTACGGACGGAACTGGCCTGCCGATCAGTCCAACGTAACTGAAGGCTGAATCAAATACATCCACAAATGGGAATTCGGAGTCAAACGAACTCATTAGAAAAGGAAATGTGCGTAACTGTGGGATTTTAGAATTAAATCCCCTCAAGATCAAGATTTTCATTTAATGGTTGTTTTCTCGTGTTCTCGATTGGCGTTACTTCGAATACCGTCGCGCGCTTTTTTGGTTGTTCGGCAAATGCCACACGCGCTACAACTCCTGGGCTTTTTCGGGCCCAGTTTATAATATATATAGAAGTGGAGGACTGAAATAAAAATAATACAATAGGAGATTTTCTTTTTATTTAGGGAAAAAAACTCAAGTTAATTATTCTAACTTTTATTATTTAACACTTTAAATTTTAATTTTCATCAATTAATTCACAATTTATAAACAAAATTAAACACAATTTATTTTTTATTTTTATTTATTCATGTGGGTCATTTGAAAACAGCTTTTTCACTAGTTAGAGGTAAAGTTGTATACTATTGGATTTCTTCAAATCTTGCGTTTCAGCGAAATTTCTACTGAGTGTTCTTGTTGTTGTAATTAAACACATAGCCCTTAAATAAAATATCCTGCATCGTCGAAGATATGTCTAATTAAAATTTGCATACATTAAAAGATATGATTAGATATAATATGTAAATTCTTTTATTTGATAAAAGTAATTTTAATAAAAATTAAGAGAGTAAATTAAATTTCTTCTTTTTATTTACAAAAGAGACTAGTTTAAGACGGGAATTATCAAACTCTTCGATCTCAGCAATAAGTAAAAATGATAATATTTCGAGTTAAGAATTGACTAGAAATTTGGTCAACTTAAGCTCGCTTAAATGGTGCAAAACGACATAGTTTTCACAAAAGCATTTGAATTGGATTTCAGATCTCGACCTATTGATTTTGTGCCAATTTTCTCAATCCTAAGTATGAGTGTGAGTTATATAACTATTTATGACAAAAGGGGCAGAGAGTTTAGTGCTAGATATGTTACAACAGAAGTATAAGAGAGAATATCAGTGTACTTGCATCACCATTCATATTGGATGATTCGTAGAGGTTTTGTATGGATTATCGAGCTTTAAATTAAAATAAAGTTAAAGACAAATTTCCTATACCACTTATGACGAATTGTTACAGGAGCTTCATAAAGCAAGGCATTTCTCTAAGCTGGATTTGCATGGTTATCAACAAATATATTAAAACTAGCTATTTAGTTTGTGTCGAGAATACCTATATTTGAGTGTCCCATATTAGAGAAAGAAAAGAAAGAAGACTAACATATAAGCCTAGTGAGCTACTCCACCTATTGTCAATTGGTTTTAGAATGAAATCTCACTTGGGCTTATGTATGGTCTAACTTTCCTTCTCGTTTGGGCCCGTAGGTCTATTGTAAATTCAATAGTTTGTTAGCTTTTACCATTTATAAACATTTTAACATTTTCATTTAATTAATGTGGAATACTATAACACTCCCTCTCAAGTGCAACTGAAATTAGACAATCAATTGTCACTTGAAATAAACGCAACGGTAACTGGATCGGACCACTGAGACTAACATCCGAACAGACAACTGAGAAATTAAGAATTCAGACCAAACTTGCTCTGATTCTATGATAAATTTGGGCCTAACATCACCCTAAAAGGTACCTTATAAGGAGAGGTTTGTCATATATTTATAAACTATTTTAATATTCTTTACTTATTCAATGTGAGATTCTTGACACACCCTCTTCAGCCCAAATTAGGGCTGGACATTTGATGAGCATATTGGACAAAGGGCTATATCAGATAGGTACTGCTACAAACTATTGATACAAGTTTAAGCCCTTATATTATATTAGAATTTTTAATATGAATAGTGTATAACCCATTAATAAAAATTGAAGTTGGGTCTAACAATTACTAAAATGATTAGAACTAGCCATTTGATTAGTTGACTCTTACCATTTATAAAATCTTTAATATTTTCATTTTTAATTAACCTTGAATAATAGAAATCAGTGCTCGTTTTTTCAATGATATAGTAATATAAAGTGATACTTAGGAGCGACATCTTGTTCATTTAGCGGAGGTGTTTAAGGCACTACGATATCATCATCTATATGTTAAAATTTCTATATGTGCATTTGGTTTGGAACAAGTCCCTACCAAGTCCATATAAATAGTTTTGAGGGGGTGCATATTTGAAACAAGTCCCTACCTAGTCCATATGAATAGTTTTGAGGGGGTGGATACAGATCGTAAAGAAGGTGAACGTTGTCAAGGAGTGGCCAACTCCCACATCTGCGAAACAATTGCGAAGCTTCTTGGGTTTAGTAGCTTACTATCGCAGATATATTGTTAGGATTTATTATTTTAATATATCCTACTTATTTTAAGTTTTGGCATTTTTATTGTTTTGGAATTTTTTAAT
>JAOSBL010000004.1:27086864-27101081 GCA_027568915.1 Erythroxylum roraimae
TGAGGGTGCTTATTTATTCGTGCCGAAGAGTTTATTTTGGATAATCTGCGAATTTATAGACGATTAAGTTATCTCATATATATAAAAAAATATATGGTTATATAACTGAACCATTAACTACATTGCTTAGAAAGAATGCTTTTATGTGGTAGAAGGAAGCAAAAGTAGTTGAGAATCCAACCATGATCAAATCACGGACGCAGCGAAAAACAAAACTTTTTACTAAGCGGATCCCGATAATTGAATAAACTTGAATAAAACAAAAAAAGAATTAGAAATTGTACCTTGTTTGTTTTATTGTTGAAAAATCTTTGAAACCTTTTTGATTGATCAATCACAAGCTATTCCATTGTCCAGCCTCTGATAATATCCATAGAGCAATTCTCAAGAATGATTTGAGAGGAAGAAGACAAAGTGTTAGCTTCTAAAATATTCATCCCTTTTTAAATAGAAAAATCACACGGGTCTTTAATTAAAATTAAATTTCTTTAATAATAATTATAACTATAATCAAATTTAATTTATAATTAATTTAATTTTAATAAAATCAAATATCTCATATTTGGTCTCCAAAGTTTCTCAAACTTTATAATTAAGTCCAACTTAATTAAATTGATTTTTCTTTCACAAATTGTTCTTTAATGTGTGACCCATTAGGTTCCTAATATATTGGCAATGATTATAAATTACAAGCATAATTCATAAATAGAATTAGATAAATAAAAACTTCTTTTAATTTATCTTTAATTCTCCATTTAAACAATTCATAATCATAAATCATAAATCATAAATCATAATTGATGTCTAGCAATATGTCATGATTGCCCAAATATCAGGAATGTCAAAGTGATTGACTTAACCTGTCCATGCATGGCTATGATATATAATTTAATCCTATCGTCATTCAATATTCTAATTGGACAGAGTATGGATACAATGTCTACTCTTATCATCTAATCATGTTCGTTCTTGCTAATTAGTAATTGATTTATAATTGAAATTTAAAAATACGTTTTCAAATGTCAATTCACTCTGCCCAGAGAATTTCATAAATCATTACTGATCAAGAACAGTAGAATATTCTCTGTAATTACTTTAGAGTGGCGAATCCTATATTGACTTACTCAACTATCTCCATATGGTTCATACTATATCCAATTACTACCGACTAAATTATACTAGGACGATTCATAAGTAGCATCAAAACATAGTAATTATCACACGAGATATTTTGGTAATCTCAAGTCTGAGGATCAATTATAAAACCATCATTATGAGATAATCCATAGACACATAAGTAATATTTCATCCGAAATTCTCATAATCAGGTCAGTTCAGTGACTTATTCTCTAATAGTCACCCACACGTTAGTTTAAGTATCTTCATTCTTTAATTTATGAGATTAATTGCTTTCTTCGTAAGAAAGAAACATATTGAGTGCTAGTTTTGCCATTTCAACAATATCCCGTCTTGATGAAACTATAACTAGGAATATTTAGGAATAGTACATAAGTGTAAATTGAATCTTATAATTATGATCTCATCATAATTTTAATTACACAGTAATCATTCCAAAGATTTTATTTTTAGTATTAAAATATAACATATTAATTAAATCAATGTATAAAGATAAATAAAGTCTTTTCATTAATTAAAATAATGTCATATATTAATTAAAATGCATCCAATTAATTGACTGCAAGGGCATAAATTAACAAAGATTGTATTTAGTACTTTAAAGGGGTGTAAATGGTCCTTTGGACCTGTACTGGCTCTCCCATATTTTAGGAAAAAGCAAGTGCCTCGGTAGTAGGAATGTTGTGTTGATGCAACAGGACGATCCTTTATGAAAAGGGGATGAGCTTTTTGTGTTAGGAACCCAATTTTTTTCCTGTGCGATAAGATCTCTCATCCATTTATTTTTCTGTCTCATGATAATGGGTGACTGAGAACATCATTATATCACTAACAGACACTTCATTATACAAACAGATCATAAAAGATTACGCTATCTTCATGACCAGAAAATAACTACTCTGTTCCAGCAGATGTGGTTATCAAAGTTACCTAGTTTTGATTTTGAAATCAAATATATAAAAGGTGCAGAGAATAAGGTGGATGATGCTTTGTGATGTTAATTGTAATCTCATTTAGTCAATTTGATGTTCCAAAACATTCACTATGCATAATCATTTCATTTCACTTTGTTAAATGGGTTTTTTTTATTAATCAAGAAGTACTGAAATTTTTGGTTTTAATATAAAAGCTTCTTTATTTTAAAAAAAATTATGGAATATTTTAGAAAATTAAATTATAATTGTACTAAACAAATTAATTTTGAAGTTATTAAAAATCATTGTTTTGGATAATTGGTTGCTTATATAAGTTAATAGTTGAATAATATAAGTTAAAATTGTCAAATTTAATGTACTAAGAGTTTGTAGTCACATTGATTAATATATTCATAAACTAATATTTCGTATTAGTCAACCAATTTGCTTACTGGTTGATCAATGTGTCAACAGCTACTGAGTCTGTGCATTCAGTAGACACTGGTCGACCAATTTGTGCATTCGATAGACATACTAATCGTTAGTCCCAAGTGGGTGACACGATTATGTTAAGCTTCGACCCTATTGTCAACAAAGTGTTGCGCTTCGCTATAATCTGAAGCTTTCTTTTTTATACTTCGGCCGTTTTTAAATAAAAATAATTTTTAGATAAGGAATACATATATAAAATTGCAAATACAGTTATTTTACTTTAGTTAATAGAGTTATAAGAAATAATAATGGTCTTAATAATTGAAACCTAGTTGGCTTCTTGCAATTATATATGATAATATCTGAAAAACTTAATCCTCGTTGTTGATATTTTAATTAGCCAAAGCCCAACTCATGCGACAGGAACCAGGTCACCTGTTATCTATTTAGTCTAGTGACGAAGAGACAATGACTTATCAATTGATCACCCATAGGCGGCATGATTTCTACTGCAGCGATTTCCGCTCTTGGTTTGCGAGTAATCTGACTAATGACTTTGGGAGTCCTAGGGATAGCACTTGGCCTCTGTTATTTGGGGTTGTGCTATGGAAACTCTGGCACTGGCAGAATGAACGATGTTTTGATCCCGGTCCGCCCAAAGTTCATACCATTGGCGAAATTCTTTCGTTTGCTCGGACGGTTATTCTGGTTCATACTATTCCCAATTCAGTCTCACTCCCTCAACAGAATCAGGGGCGACAGGTTATCGACATTAACTGGCAGCATCCCCGCGAGGGATGGGTTAGCCTGCACACGGATGGAGCCTCCAAGGGTAACCCTGGACCGGCTACAGCTGGTGGGCTGATCCGTGACGTTAGTGGTAACTGGTTAGTGCGGTTTGGTGCCAACTTGGGGTTGTGCACTTCGGGGCAGGCTGAGTTATGGGCAGTTTATTATGGTCTGACTCTCGCTTGGATGCATGGCTACTCTCGGGTGGCTCTTTCTACCGACTCTGCCTTGGTGGTGTCTATGATTTCGAGTGTGCACGGCGGCTAATAATCTGGTGATAGCCATCAAGGAATTGATTCTCCGCAATTGGGAGGTGATGGTTACGCATGTCTATCGAGAAGGGAACTGTTGTGTGGATTGACTAGCGAATTATAGTTTTCGGTTACCGTTAGGCTATCACTGGTTCCCCGATATGGTTGACGGCATTTCCACTTTATTGTTTGCCGACGCCATGGGCGTATCCTTACCCCGTGTAACTCATTTCTAGTCTTTATTTGGGCTTAGGCCCCGCTATTTACCAACAAAAAAAAATCAATTGATCACCCACCTTTTTCACCCAACTAAACCATAGGGCTTTTTTTTTTAATGTGGAGAATCGAAAACAGCTTATACTACATGTCGAGAAATACAGAATTTCGACATATCCGCGAGGAGGAAGGGGTGGCACTTAAAAGGTGGATTAACAAAAGTGGTGGTTCCTAACCCAAACTGTGTGGCATAGTTTACGAATCAGTTTGCGCATCTATTGCTCTTTTGATAAATGTGGCGATGGATAACCGTCTAATTTTGAGTGAACAGTACATAAATACTCTAAACTAGGGGATATATATGAACTTGGATGTTCTAAGTTTTGACATCCCCAACTAATCATTCCATTTCTATCCCACCCATCCGAAGAAATCTTTAAATTACCAACGCAGTTTGAACTTTTGGATTGGTAAGCATTACTAATTTCATTATTTCGTTGCCAATTTAGTGATCTACTTTAGTTACATGAAGCTCAAGGTCAACTCAATTGAAATCATATGGACAAAGGTACATTTTCCACCTTAACGTGTATAATAAAATATAATTTAAATCTTAATATTTTCAAATGTTCGAATTGAATTTTAATAAGCAAAAAGAACAATTTAACTTCCAACATTTACACTAAAATCTGAGTTGGACCCTAACGTTTCGGTGCATTCAAAATAAATCATAACATTTGCAAAATCATCATCATCTTTATCATCACCCAATCTGAAATCCTGCAATAAAGTGGAGTCTGGGAAGGTCTGATAATACGCACCCTTATCCTTACATAATAAAGAGGCTGTTTTTAGTAGATCCACATGCAAATGATACAATATAAGAGTGATGTAAGTTAACAAAATAAATACCACAAAAAAGTAAGAATAATAAATCACAAATAATAATAATAATAATGATAAAACTAAAACTAACAGGAAACTCAATAAAAGGAAATAATAATAATAATAATAATATAATGATAAAATAATAAAAAATGCGAAGGACGCCTTTACTAGTGAATTATGCAAAGTGACTCGCTCTAAAATACTTGGTCCAAGGGGACTGGTAAGGTTTGATAAAAAAAGGAGAAGATTAGCTAAAGGTTGGAGTATTTGCAAAATATTCAAAATAAATCTTAACATTTAAAAAACATTCAAAATAGCCCATTGACAAAGGCTAAATTTCGTGAATAATTTTGTCTAGTCAAGGGTTGTTTTAAACGTTTTCAAATATTAAGGTTCATATTAAACGTTTTATAAATGTTAAGGTTTATTTTGAACGCTCCAAAATGTTATAGTTCAATTCATATTTTAGTTAAATATTACAGGGTTAAATTATTCTTTTGGTCAATTTTAATATTTTTAAAACGTTCAAAATAAACTTTAAACAGACAAAATTTTACAAAATTAACCTTTGGCCAATTAAATATTATGTCAATAGACTTGATTATGATATAACATTATTTTTAATATATTTTAAAAAATAAATTCTACTATTACATAATTAATAATCGTTTTATGATAAACGAATATTATAAAATTTAACAAAAATATACTTTTACATAATTAATATTCGTTTTATGATAATATTCGTTTATTCTTATAAAATTTAACAAAAATATACTTTTAGTTAAATTGCATTATATTCGCCACCAATATCAAGCATCTATTTCCTTCTGTCATTATTAACGGCTGTACCAAATAAGGACAAAAGAGGAAGTGGTTCAACTTCCAAGATCGTTTCGCTTTTTAGTTGGTATTTAAAAAAAAGAATTTGGACAGGCGATAATGGGGGCAGATCTTCTGTACCTTTATTTGTACCCTCTATTCTTTTTTGATCTCAACCTTCCAATTTATTGAATTGATTGGTTGGGATTAAAGGAGTATTGAACAGGTACAAAATAAGGGGCGATAACTGATAAGTACGGGTCGACAATTCCTTCATATCTCCTGCGTTCTGAGTTCTGACACGTCTCTTGTAAAGGCACGAGCAACTTTACAAGTCGTAGAAAAGTTGACGGAGGATGTTCTGTTCGTTCTCCCCGTCTAATCATGTTCAGTGAGAAGGATGTCATTTTTGCCATTAAACAAAATTGTCCGATGCTAGTTAATAGCTTTAAGCGGGACGAGATCATTTTGAGAGTAAGAGGGGATGACACAGTAGGTACAAAAGGGGTGGAAGAGATGATTTCATCCCACTTTAAGCTCCTGTGCCCTTTCACTGTAAATGATCGCCACGTGCAAGTGAGTCACGTGTCAATTAGGTTAACTTAAAATTTAATTTAATTTTAAATTTTAAAAATTGGTTTAAAATAATAGCTTGATGGCTTTAAAAATTTATTGTCATTTTAAGTAATTTATTTAAACCAATGTTTTAAAAATTAGATCAATAAAATAATAGGTTTAAAGTTTAAAAGATTTAAGTTGTATTATATCGTAAATTTTAAATTTTAGTTGAAAGAGATTATTCTAATCTTTTAAAGAATTTAAAGTTTAGTTTAAAAAGAAATTATTAAATAAAAATTAATTTATTTATAAAAACTTATTAATTTATGAAACTTTATCAATTAATTAATAAATTAATCGATTTTCAACTACAGTATAAGAGTAATTAAAGTAAATTGAACCGAAAAGTTAAATAATTCATGATTTTTGTAGTTAAACTTACTGAACTAGTTGAGTTATTTAATTATTGATTTAAACTCAAATTATGCTTTAAATCTTGAAAATTACTTGGCATTTGCATTAAATAGATGATTCGTGGGTAATATCCTCAAATGGTATTCAATTTTTTTAAAATTAAAAATATAAAATAATATTTTTTTAGTTGAGTCTGAACTTAGGTTGCTCAGGTCTAGGCTTACTCATGACCTAACTTTTCTAAGTAAAACAATGTCGTTTTGTTTAAAAGAACTAGATCTTGAATTGATGAGATTCATTGAAAACATCTTAATTTAGGCCATATGCCGGCCATTAACATTCTTATATTCAACAAATCAAATGAAATTAGGCTTAAAGTTAGCTTACTTGCAACAAAAACTAATGATTAAAAACAAAACCTGTCCAGCTTTCAACTTTTTACTTTAATAAATCTTATTATTAAAATTTGATTGGTTAATTAATTAATTAGTCAATTTTCGTAAATTAATAAGAACACAATCTTTTTTTAACAAAACTTTAAATTATTCGATAGATTAAGATAATCTCTTTTAATCATATTTCAAAATTGTTAATTTTATTTAATCTTCCGAATTTTAAAACATTAATAAAAATAAAACAATTTTATTCCAAAAGAATAACTGAGATATTCCCAAAAGTCTCTAAAATTTGAATCCTCTTACTTTCAAATTTTCTAAACTCAAAATTTTATAAAATGAAACAAATTTTTTCTACCTTGATTTTGATATATTTAATTTATCAAATTGTTTTGTTTATAATAAGTAGCTCATAAATTCTTTAATTTTGCATCACTAATTTATTAAAAAATACATAACTCTTTTTTTAAGTAATTAATTATGAAAATTTAAGATTTACTTAAGGATGACAATGGGCGATCAATAGGCCTAAATTCAAGTGTTTTTAATAGACTGACCTATAAGTTAGGCTCAGATTTACTTGAAACTCAACTATTGTCGTCTTGCTTAGAATAATTAGATATCGAGTAAGTTTAGGTCGAAATAATATATACTCGGACTTAATTTAAAAATTATGTTATTTTATATTTTTAATTTTTAAAATATTTTAAAAAAATTGTCGAGTTAGACCAGAACTTACTCTTATGATGTGATTAGAATAATTAATTTATTCACAATAATTCATACACCGTGTCCAATGCGTGTGGTAAAGCATATGAATCCTCAACGTTTATTTAATTAAGATTGCAATGATTATATAAAGTCAAGAAGATAACAAGCGAGAACTCTTGCCGATAGAAACCCGCACAGAACGAATATGACTTTGTTCTTTGTCTTTAGTGATAATCCACGCCAAGGTGTGCCTTCACAAGTTACAACCTGCCTGAAGGTACCAGTACAACCCGTACCATAAGCCACGTTGAAATCGACAAATCTACAATTATACAGTTCAGAATTCAGATCAGACCTTCGTTTTTTTATATTGACGGACAGTTAGTTGTATATAATATGAGATTCCCCTAAAGTTAGGTATAGGCGTTACAGGACTGCTTGTTTCTGGTGCAGAGCTTTGATCTGTAAATACACAACATGAACAATTTTTTTTCTTTTTGGTTAAATGACCCAGTAGTTGATGTCACGTGAGTAACCGACTAATTCAAATTTGAGTTAAATAAGACCTTTTTACACAGCAAAATTTTCTTTTATAAAATTTAAAGCGATTCTATTCTTAAGATTTGAAATAGAAACTTTGGTTAAGAACGGAAGAATTGCGCGAAGCCTTCTCTAAAAAAAACGGGAAATAGAAGGAATTCGACTGGTCAACTCAAGCACTTCTTAATAACTACTACCCTTTTGCTTCAAGTTTAAAACCACAACCAAGGTACGAATCATCTTTCTTAAATCCCACATGTAAGAGTAAATACTTGCTTTGACCTACGAAAACCGGATTTTCTTAATCGGAGGAAGAATCGAAGGGTTTAGCCGGTCCACCATGAGAGCAGGGTTCAGCCGGTCCACCACAGCTCTTGTGGGTACAACATGAACATTTTTAAAGGTTGATAAATCTATTTTTTGATGCTGTTTTGTCATTAATGGAAGGCATGACGGCGACCGTTGTACGGAAATGGTGTCGACTAGCAAGAATAGACCACCCGGAGCATCGGTTGGTCTGATAAGGAAGATAAAAGCATTTGAGGCTAGTATAATTTATAATTTATAATTTAATTTAAATTGATTAAATTTTAGATTATAATTAATTTTAAATTAAAATTGTGATTAAAGTCAAAAAATTTTAAATTTTAGGATCATATTCAAATACTAAATTTATAATTCAAAATCTAAACTTCTTTCACATTAAAAGGCAGATTTATATGTATTACAAAATAATATTTTATATATTAATAAATAATTAATTTTGAGAGTTTTTTATTTTTTAACAAATAATTACTTCTAAACTTATAAAACTCGATCAAATTCAAATGTGAATTAAATATTTAAAATTTAATTAAATTTCATAAAAAAAATTTAAACCAAAATTGAACTTGTTATTATCTGTAATTAGTTAAATAAGTTTTTTATTAAAATTTGAGTCATCTTTTAGAAATTTTCTTTTAACTTTCATATTGATACTTATAAATCATTTATAAGTTATTAAATAATTTATTGTAAAATATATTAATTATTAATTTATTTAATACATAGTAAAAATAATACTATAAGAAAAGTATAGATGATTCAATTGGTCACGTGAGGACACACCGCCTTTTGCTTGGGACAAGGACCAAGGTTCGATTTTCGGTAACGAAAACGCATGGGCTGCTCTGTTAGGTAATCGACCAAGATCAAATCGTGATTTAACCCCTCATAATATAGTCGGGCCTAAGTGTGAGGGCAGCTGAGGTGGCTGATTCCACCTGTTGGGACAAGGACACACCGCCTTTTGCTTACCATTTCGTATCAAATCGTACGTACGTCCGGTTACTTTCGGGGATGCCATTCCTTTCAACGCCTAAAATATTAATAAAATCTTCCAAAAATCACCTATAATCATACGTGTCCACTTGATAGATTTATCTTCTTCACAAGTTTCTGCAATACCAAGTACTCCACCACCAGATGCGTTCGGTTTTGAGGGGACGGTTCTATCTCCTTCACCACCTGCACATAAATTCACCACCATCACGGTTAGACCACCGAGCACCTGTCTTTTCACCGCCTGCACATAAATTCAACACTGTTAGACCACAAGCACCTGTCTTTTCTTTCTTACAAAGACTGTTTTGGACTCTGTTATAGGACCTTTCTTCTTGTTGGCAGTGTTTGAACACTTCGGTTGACTGGTTTGAGTTTGAAGCTTTTTCCTTTTCTGGGTATTTCTGAATGGATCTCGAATGGTTATTTGAGTTCTTGAAAGGTATGTTAAAGCCTCTTGCTGCCACTTCTGTGGTGCTCTTGGCGGTGTTGTTGTCTTTCTTGCAAAGACTGGGATTGGAGGGTGAAATGGTTTATGCCATCGTCAGAGCTTTTCTTCAGCTTTCTGTAATTGGGTTCGTTTTGCAGTTCATTTTCAGTAGGGAACAGAGTTTTTGGATCATTCTAGCTTACCTTTTCATGGTTAGTACTCGTAGACCGTAGTCTGATACTCCTCTATCTCTCTATCTGTCAGTTCACTTGCTCGTATGGATGCTCCATGCATAACAGATAATTCAAGAGAACTGAGAGAAAAAAACAGGGGATATTTAAAAAGCTAGTAGATTTTAGAGTATCTTGTTGAGTGAAAGAGTTTAGCATTTCATGTTGAGTACAAGTACGAAAGTTTTAAAACTGTTTTGAACTTGGAGTTAAATAAGTGCACCAGTTATGCAATCTTTTTCTCCTCCGACTGAACTTCTGGTTTATTTTGTTGAAACTTTCATTGAAAGTTCTCTCTACTTCATACCTCTGCTTGATATAAAGATGTGAAATTTCTCGATCATAGTCAATAAGCGACTCTTTCTTGAGAAATTGAAGAAGTATCTCAGATCTTTAATTGCCACAGCTCTTGCACATCGTATCAGGACAACTTTTGTCTTGTTTACTATTTTGGGTATCAAATTTGTTATTCTGTTCAACCGTCCATGTAGGTCTCTGTTGCTGGTTACACAGCTGGTCAACGTGCCAAGCATGTTCCTCGAGGAAAATATGTAGCCGGAGCTTCGATCCTCGCCGGAACTTCAGTGACAATGTTCTTGCTTGTTATATTAAACGTGTTCCCCTTCACTCCAAGATACATCATACCTGTTGCAGGCATGATGGTTGGAAATGCTATGACAGTAACTGGGGTTACCATGAAAAGGCTCCGTGATGACATAAAAGTGCAAACAAACCTGGTAAGTTTGAAGTAGCTCAAATAAGTTGGTTGGCAAATCATCCATTGTCAGGGTCCAGATCCTGATACTCATCTTTGATTCATTAATTCTGATGAAAACATGGCAAATCTGCAATCTGTCGAGGTTTTCCAGGGGCTTAATCAAATTGGTAGTGTCTTTGGCAGGTAGAGACAGCTTTGGCTCTTGGGGCAACCCCACGTCAGGCCACTCTACAGCAAGTTAGAAGGGCTTTGGTTATAGCCCTTTCACCGGTGTTGGACAATGCTAAAACCGTTGGTCTCATATCGCTTCCTGGGGCCATGACTGGCCTAATAATGGGAGGAGCATCTCCATTGGAGGCCATTC
Organism: Erythroxylum roraimae; assembly: GCA_027568915.1. Lineage (NCBI taxonomy): Eukaryota > Viridiplantae > Streptophyta > Magnoliopsida > Malpighiales > Erythroxylaceae > Erythroxylum > Erythroxylum roraimae. Next base: position 27,097,994 of record JAOSBL010000004.1, read on the forward strand.
AATTACAAATCGTGGTGATGAATATGCTCATTGGTGCAACGACTGTAAGTAGTATCACGTCAACATACCTTTGTTGGCCTGCTTTCTTCACAAAAGCTTATCAGTTAGAACCAAAAGTTTTCTCCAAGGATTAATTAAACCTTTCTAACAATTCTGGAACCCCATAAATGTAAACCACGAAACGGGTTAGGGGATGAAGGATTGTCAACAGCTATCTTCTTGTAATTGTTTAATACATTGGAGGCGTTTGTGGATGCTTCAACTGTCATGCGCGTGCTGTTTTTTTTTCTTCTTTTTCTTTTGTGCCAAGATTCTTAATTTAGCTGTTGATGAGGTGTCTCGTCATACATGGAAAAGGTAAGTTTCACTCGAAGTGGGATGTCAATATCGTATTCGTACCATTGTCCCGGAGGATTTCATGAAATGACTCATATTAGTGCGATTCTGAGGTAAGGTTAGTAGGTGGTCCTTAGTGATGGCAATATTCTTGGCCTATTCTTTCACCTTTTTCATTCCGGAAGAAACTTGAGGCCATACAAAGAATCTGCAGTCAGATATTGCCAGTTCCAGGGAAGGTAGACCCTAGGTGCCAAGATAGAGGTGCAACTTGTTCTGGCTAAATACAGGCCAAAACGACAATCTCAACCTGGAAAAGTACTGAGCTCATTTCCAGTTTAATCAGTAATCATGCTTCTTGAAGAAAATACACAAACAACAGTACACATTAAGTTGTAGGCAGCTGATAAACACAGAGCCATGATATATGATACAGAAGGACTGCTATGAATAAGTTTAAAAAGAAAAGTGCAACAGAAAAAATGTTTCTACCGTACAAATGATCTCAATTTCGAAGGCTGGACGAATTTGAAAGGCGTTAAACTGCAAAAAACACAAGAACAGTTGATGAATACACAAAACTACCCAACTTCTTCATGTGCCTATATTCTCACTTCTCACAATACATCCCTCTAATATTACCAAGGTGACCCTCAGATGTGTCTTGCATGGCTATGATCGTTAGAGGTGGAGGATACACAATGGACTTCTGAAACTTGCCCTCAAATGGACCCTCGAAATAGAGGGAGAAATTCCCTGGAGGGTCATAGGTGCAAAGGTACAAGTAATCCATGTTAGAATTGCAGGTGACACGGGCTGCTCCGTCCTTAACCAAGGTCTCGAGTTCAAGTCTTGAGAATGGAGTCGCTTTAAAACTTGTGAGGGAGAGCTTCGCTGCCCCACAAGGGTCCTACCCGGCTCGAATCCGGACTAATCGGTTGCCCGTGTGACACTGGATACCGGGTGGCTTGACCAAAAAAAAAGAATTGCATGTGACACGGGAACCCCCTTAACGCTCGGCGTTCCTACGCACAACCTGCGTATAATGTCCCGCCGATAGAGTTGTCGATGCGCTCATTTGTCGTGGAGTCGTAGTCTACAAACTCGTCGCCGCAAGCCTTGACGAAGTCGGTGGGTCTCCAATGGCCTTGGAGACTCCGTAACCAGTTTTTTCAGTAAGTGCTGTTGGGAGAATGCATCAACTTGCTACCATCGACGGTGGAACGTTTTCTATTGCACATTTATTAGTGATTATTTTTCAAAATTAAGTTTAATAATATTAAATTTTATTACTCATAAATAAAAATGGCTTGAGCCGTTCTAATTTAAAATTAATGAATTTGATTTGATCGAATTTTGAGTTAGATTCAAACTTTTTTTTAATTTTCAAATTTTGAAATAAGTTAAACTTTGACATAATATAAATATAATAAATTCATAGTCTCGATAAATAAAATTTCTATTATATTTAACATTATATAATGGTATAAAATAAATAAATAAATATTTTTAACTATAAAAATCAATATATTTTTATTTGAATATATTGCGTATATATTGTTTTAAATTGTAATAATATAAATGAAAATCTTAAAATTTGTGTCAATATTACACATATGACATGACATTGAAGATATTTACAATTTAACTTTAATTTTATACTTTCTAATACATTCAAATATTTGGAAATTCACACAAATTTTATGAGATAAAAATGAAATAGAAGATTTGTGCTTATAAAAAATTCACTAATAGAGTTTAACAAATAATAAGGAAAATATATTTGTTTATTATATTTTAGTAAAAAGTTTAAATAAATTGAAATCGATGAACAAAGTAGGGTATACTATAATTTAAGTATTATTATTATTTGTCACACATAATTTAATCATTTATATTAATAAATCAAATAAATAAGGGTAATTTTTATTTAACAGAATATTTTTTAATTAACTTTAATATTTTTATGTACAAAGAAATTTTTTTCTCCGATCTTATTTTAAAATTGATTTTACGATGATCTAATACCGATTAAGCTTTTAAACTTCAAAAAGTCAAGCTTGGGTTCAGGCTGCCTATATCCAGCTCAACCCTTATAAGCAAAAACGATGTTATTTTTGTATTTTTTATTTTAAAATTTAAGTCGGGTCGGGCTCGAGCTTCTCGAAGCCTCTTAGCATTAGCACGAGTAATCGGTCCTTTCGGCATGGTCAATGGGTGGTTATCCGATAGTTGACTTGTCTTTCGACTCTCTCATGAGCTCACATCAGACCCTATATAGAGAGATCCTTCTCTTTTCATTTGTCTTTTGAACCTCTTTTGTCAATTCTTATGTCTTTTAATTAGCTTAAATAATTTTGTTTATAACACTTGCTCCTTTAATTAGTTATTTTATTTATTTTTCTTTATTTCATATTTTTTACAATGCTTGTTTTTTATTTACTTATTCGATTTCTTTATTGTCTGTTTATTTATTTACTTACTTTTATCTTTATCTTTATTTGCTTTCTAACTTTAATTTTAATTTTAAGTTATACAATTATTTGTTTATGTATTTGGTTGTTTTCTTGCAATCGTTTTCAAAAACTTTTTTTTATGAGTCTTTCAGAAACGATCTCTTTATTAGTTAAGAGTCAGGACGTGTATTTTTAGACTTCCCCAAATCTCGAATTAGGGATGGCAACGGGGCGGGTATGGGGCGGGTATGCCATCCCCGGTACCCGCCCCCACATAAACAATTTGCATTTTCAAC
>JAOSBL010000004.1:27101181-27120848 GCA_027568915.1 Erythroxylum roraimae
CGGGAACTTCCCGGAACAAAAAAGTTTTGTTTTCCGCACTGTGTCCATGTGATGGACACCCCGGGATTTTCCTACAAGATATAGGTAGGAGTATGTTAAGTTATAGTACTGTACCTTCATCATTGTGGATGTATGCATTAAAGACCGTTGCGTATCTGCTTAATAGAATTCCTAGTAAGGCAGTTCCTAAGACACCTTATGAACTGTGGATAGGAAGGAAACTTAGTTTATGACATCTTCTTAGCTTACGACGTCTTCACATTTGGGGTTGTCCGACAGAAGTAAGGTTGTATAAATCACATGAAAAGAAGCTTGATGTGAGAACTGTTAGTGGTTATTTCATCAGCTATCCTGAAAAGGTAAAGAAGTATAGATTTTATTGTCCTAATCATAGCAAGAGAATATTTGAGTCTGGTAACGCTTGGTTCATTGAGAATGGTCCAATCAGTGGGAGTGGAGAACCGTGAAAAGTGGATATTCACGAGAGTCAAGTATAAACTCCTCCAAGTTAAGTAGAAACTACTATATCAAATGTGATCCCACCGGTTATTATTCCTCCTATTGCATCACGGATACACAATATATCGGAACAACAAATTAATGTTCCAATTCCACAAATTGAACATATTAATGCAGAACCAGCTAATGATGTTCAAGTTATAAATGATCGAGTGATGCCACAAGAAGTAGCATTACAAAGGTCTGTAAGGCAGAGAAGACCATCTATTTCGAGTGACTATGAAGTTTACTCACTTGAGCATGAATGTGACTTGAGCATTGATCAGGATCCAGTCTCGTTCAAATAGGCCATAGAATGTAGCAATTTTGAAAAATGGTTCAATGTTGTGAAAGAAGAGTTGAAATCAATAGATGACAACAATGTATGGGAACTAGTTAAGTTATTGGAAGGTGCAAAGCAAGTGGATTGTAAATGGATCTCTAAGACCAAACGTGACTCATAAGGCAACATTGAAAGGTATCAAGCTAGACTTATTGCCAAAGGTTACACTCAAAAGGATGGTATTGACTATAAAGAGACCTTCTTTCCAGTTTCAAAGAAGGACTCTTTAAGAATTGTTATGGCCCTGGTGGCTCATTATGATTTAGAGCTTCACCAAATGGATGTAAAGACCACTTTTTTAAATGGAGACTTGAAAGAAGAAGTTTATATGGAACAACCAGAAGGTTTCATGACCACAAGAAAGGAACGATTAGTGTGTAAATTAAAGAAGTCAATATATGGACTGAAGCAAGCTTCCTGACAATGGTATCTTAAGTTTAATGATATCATTACGTCTTATGGTTTTGTAGAAAACACCGTTGATCGGTGTATCTATATGAAGGTTAGTAGGAGCAAGTTATTTATATTAGTCCTATATGTTGATGATATTCTTCTTGCTGCTAATAATATGGTTTTGTTATATGATGTAAAGAATTTTCTCTATAATAATTTCGAAATGAAAGATATGGGTGAGGCATTCTATATGATAGGAATTGAATTATTCCGTGATAGATCACAAGAATTGGTAGAATTGTCTCAGAAAGGTTATATCGAGAAAGTATTAAAAAGATTTCAAATAGAAAAATGCTCCGCAGGGATAGTTCCAATTCAGAAAGGGGACAAATTTAGTCAAATGCAATGTCTACGAAACGATTTGGAACGTAAAGAAATGGAGTCTATTCCTTATGCGTCAGTAGTTGGGAGCTTAATGTATGCTCAAACATGCACTCGGCCAGATATCAGTTTTGTTGTCGGAATGCTAGGCCGATATCAAAGCAATCCTGGAATGGGCCACTGGAAAGCTGCAAAGAAAGTTCTTAGATTTTTACAAGGCACAAATGACTATATGCTCACATATAGAAAATCAACCCATATCGAAGTGATAGGTTACTTGGATTTAGACTATTCTGGTTGTGTAGACTCACGAAAATTTACATTCAGTTATAAGTTCCTATTAGTTGGAGGAGCAGTTTGGTGAAAAAGTGAAAAGCAGCCCATCATTGCTACTTCCATTATGGAGGCTGAATTTGTGGCATGTTTTGAGGTCACGGTTCATAGATTGTGGTTGCGGAACTTTGTTTTAGGTCTTGGTATTGGCGACAGTATTAATAGACCATTAAGAATTTATTGTGATAATTTCACAGCCGTTTTCTTCTCTAAGAATGACAAGTATTCAAACGGCGCAAAACACACGGATTTAAAGTATTTGTCTACAAAAGAAGAAGTGCAAAAACATAAAGTGTCAGTTGAGCATATTGGTACCGATCTCTTGATAGCGGATCCGTTAACTAAAGACTTACGCCCAAAACATTTATTGGTCATGTTGAACAGAAAGGCCTTATAGATAAGTCATTGTTAGCATAGCATTCTGACATGTATATATACATATAAGTGTTTTGCTCAAATTGCTCACTTGTTATCTATATTATGTTGTATACAATAATTATTTTTGTGAGATAACAATTATAGAATTACCCACTTAAAGTTTGATGCGTTGAGTTGATTATGTGATATATAGAAAGAATTATGTTGTATAATTTGTGACAATAATGATCCCATCATCTTAATTCAATTAAGGTTGACTTGATCGATTCCATGTATTGTGTGCACTTAAAATTTTATTGTTCAATCACTAAGTCGTAACATGGGTCAAGTGAGAGATTGTTAGATTAATTTAGTGGCCAATATCACTTATAGATTTGAGTCCACTAAACAAAGCCCAAAAAGGATAATTATTGAGTCTGAAAGCCAGGAAAAAGAAAACACAATTTTCAAATTCCAGAAACATCGGTTTGTTGGAAAATTAAAAGCCACTGAATATGGCTCCACGTAATCTAGCAATAACTATATTTTATTCTTTTAATAAAAAGCAAAAACTCCATTATTCTCTATATCTTCTTGTATTGCGTGCGAAATGCACCCGGCGTACAATAGACGCCATCCCCGGCCATTACCGTAAACGGTCAACTTCCCTACGTTTCGCTCAACCAAAATAAGAAATTCTCAGCAACATCGCCACCGCCATTGACGGAGTCAAATTACCATACATAATTTCCTACAGGTGCACAGGTGAGCAGCGCCCTCACATCAGATTATTGAAATAGCTTGGGTCGGATCGTGGAGTGAATTTGTCACCATGCCGGTTGGCCATTCTCTGAATTTTGGGGTTTCAGCTGTTCTTCTGGTATATTGGATCTTGCTCAGCTACTGTTCAGGTGAACTCAGAGTTTTCGATCATAGTAAAGATTTTGGGTTGTGGATAGAATTTAAGAATCGTTTGACCAAAGGCGTGCTTGGCAGGATTTGTATTGTCGGGTGTGGTCACGCTCGACTCGATTAAGATTTATAAGACACACGAATTGTTTAAGATAAAACCGACGGTGTATTTCCGATGTAAAGGAGAGGACAGAGTAGAATTGCCCGATGTTAAAGAAGTTAACGTATCTTATAGTTTCAACGGTGAAGAATCCTGGCAGGTAAGTCAGTTTCTTTCTTTTTTAATAAGTAATTTCAGGTTTTCTAAATTACCCTTTACGTTTTAGGCAAGTGAATATTCAAGAGATGATAAAGATTTGATTTTTCCATGTTAAGTGAATTTGATTATACCGAAATTGTGATTTTGATGGTTGGCAGCCATTGACGCAAATAACGGATAAGAAATGCAAACGTTGTGGGTTCTATGAGAAGGATAATTTCAAACCCGACGATGTGTTTGATGAATGGGAACTTTGTCCTTCTGACTTCAAGGATTCTGATGGAAAATATAGAAGAATCAAAGACAATGAGTTTAACGCTACGTTTCTATGTCTGCAATGTGCATCTCTAGGAGCTGGTGAGTGAGTTACCATTTTTGCATTGCACTTTTAAAAGATTATTGTTGTTTATATCTTGGAAGTTCAATTGCTAGTACAATTGGTATCAAGAACTCTTTCGGGTCTATTTACATATGAAGGGGTGTGGTTCATTGAGACAAGATTAATATATCTCTTTGTGGACCAAACAACTGTATTTTTCTTGTTTCTTTATTAGAAATCCACACGTTTTGTGTTAGCAGAATAAGTGAAAGTTGAAACTCTTGCTCGATATTTTCTCGGATTTCTTAACTGGACTCATCTTAAGAGATTTGATTGGTTCCATGCTAATCATCAATTTATTCGAAAGCTAGTTAACTTCAGTTGGTAAGTTGGTGGTTTCAGAATTAGATGCCATAAGAAATCACTTCATTGCTCCAGCAATCTGTTCTACATATCATGCTACTGAAACTTATTGCAACTTTCTTCATGGATTCTTCTGGTGAAATTGAAAGGTCTTGAAATCTGGATCATGTAACAATTTTTAAAGCTGTGAATATCCACATCTATGCAGTGCTTTGTATATGGACCATCTTAATCTTGTTCTGAACTGTGGTTATGATTATGTTCTTGGGTGTATACAGATGCCAATACCTCCTCACACAAGCACGATCGTGGTAATGGAATGCATCTTGCTGTGATCATAGTCATATGTGTTCTGGTTTCAACTGTATTGATACTTGCTTTATTCACGGCATTCAAATACTGGCAAAAGAGAAAAAGAGAGCAAGAACAAGCTCGATTCCTTAAGTTGTTTGAAGATGGAGATGACAATGAGGATGAACTAGGCCTAGGAGCTGATATGTGATAGAAGAACGGAAATTTGGTAACTTTTTGTACAGATGCTAATTAATACAGATTTTGTCTGTTCTTCAAAAAGGAAAGTTTTAATTGAATTTTGTACAGTTACTTTGATCTCTAGAACAGTGATGGATTAGTTGTGCAGATGTATTTGAGATCGATGCCTACTATAAGTTTCTAGTTGCACTTAAAGAGGAAATGAGTGATACAATTTTGTGCAAGAAACCAGTCTGCGAAACAATCCTCTCTTATAGTGTAAGCATTCAATGTGATATGCTCACAAGTTCCTATGACAGTAGCTCAAATGTTATCAGCTTATTGGAATCAGAGAATATATGTCTATATATGTCATGTGATTATTTTTCATAGAACTAAGGCCTCTGGGTGTTTTTGCGTCATGCAAGGCCAGTAACCAAATATACCTTCACAAATCCCCAGATCATCTATGGAGTAGGTAGAGCCATATAAAGGCTCTTGCTTACAGTAACTAGTGCCGCCTTTCTCCTTGACAAAGCCAAACCATGATGGATAGTTGGACCAAGGACTCTCATCCCATGAGAGCTGGTTTTGTGTATGTTCATAAAGGATATCAGAATTGTCCAGTGTTTCGCTTCGAAACCAATCTTCTGCATTCTCCAAATCACTGATGTAGTCATTGTTGTCGTCGTAGGATAAAGGGTTGTCAGCACAACAGCCACTGAAGTCGAAACAGAAGTCGTATTCATTAACATAAGAAGTCCAGTTGGTAAACAGCGGTTGTTCTGTTTCTTGAATTCTCTCCATAGAATAAACCTCTACATTTTGATATGGTTGCGACGCAGAGTAGTAGAAGAAACCCTCCTGAAATGGGTAGTCATAGTCCAGTACGAGATGAGGGTACGAGGTCGATGAAGGGCAATCTTCATAAGTTGCAGCAAATACACTACTGTCTCCAAGAAGACTGGAGTAGTTGGTAAAGTCTTGTGGCTCGTCCATGTAATGAAAAAGTCATCCAAGTGCATATATTAACTACGATGAGGAAGATGGAAAGGACATGTTACAATGATAATTGAAGGAGATCGTTGAGAAGAGAAATGAAAGTGGCTCTTTATAGGCATAGCAGAGCACTTGGTTGCTTGCCAAATCAAGAACCTGCCTTTGGGACAACTCTATCTAGTGTCTTTATTGCAAAAAAAAGAAAAACAAATCGATTCTAATCTCTGACTATTCTCCGATGACATATGATCGTGAATACCTTTCCACCGACCTTAAGGACCTGCACAATTCGAATCTTCTTTTGCTTTAGAAAAGCATCATAAAGTCAGGCATCTTCACTTAAAGGCCTGTGGTGTGAGCCAAGGCATCTTATTCAATATTCTCAGCTACCAAGCACAACAAAGCTAGCAGCTTTCACGTGTGTAAGAGTGTTTTCATTGTAGGAGGAGGAGTGGAGAGAATTTATAGAATAAAATGCTCTCTGTATTACTCTGTTTTATGCTTTTGATAAGTCTCCTTCTATAACATCTCTAAAGCCAAACAAAACGATTACAATTGCTTCTAAATTATAACTGCTCAAAAAAGTAAGTTTGCTAAATTAATTTCTATATAACGTAAACTAATAATAACTCTTTCGTTCAAGTTTGTTAGTTCAACAATCATCTTTAAACTTGAATCTTTCGTCTTCATTTGCAGTTAGGACAGGTGATTCCCAGCATTTTCTTGAACTTCTCAAATAATTCAGTCTTGAAGGGCTTTGTCATAACATCTGCAACTCAAGGCTTTGTCTTAACATCTGCAACTTGATCTTCAGTTCGACAAAATTGAAGTTCAATTTCTCCTTGTTTTATGAATTCCCTAGTATAGTGATAACTTATATCTCCATGATACACAGGATTCTCCGCTATTGCCATAGTTGATTCGTTGTCACATTGAATACATGTTGGACCAAATTGATTATGCTTCAGATCCTCTAGCATCCTACGTAGCCAAATTGCCTAACACGCTGCTGATGCTACTACAATATACTTAACTTCCGCTATTGATAGATTATTACAGGTCTTATGGGAGAATCAAGACCCAAAGCTAGCTTGAAGGGTGGGAGAGTTCATAAGCCTATAAACCCTACATCAGTCTCTTTTATTACCGATGTGGGACAATTAGACTATAACATCCCACTACGCTTCGCAGTCCAAGCATCGACGGGCTGGCTGTATGCTAGACTTTTTCTAGCCGCGAGCGAACACTGCAATGCCGGCGTCCCGACCCGTGGACGTGGCACCAGAACTTGAAGGAGTGGTGTTTGCTTTGATGCCAATTGTTATATGCTTGAAGAGTGAGAGAGCCCATAAGCCTATAAACCCCACATTGGTCTCTTTTATTACCGATGTGGGACAATTAGACCGTAACAGCTACCACTTGTTGCTTTTTTGAAGACCATGAGATGACTCATTTTTCCAAATAGAAAACATATCTAAAAGTACTTTTGCGTGTTTCAATGTCACCTGCCCAGTCACTATCTGTGTAACCCAATAATTTAAAAGAATCAGAATGGGCATAGGATATTTCATGATCTCGTGTTCCATTTTGATAACACAAAATCCTTTTTGCTACTTGCAAGTGTGATTGACATGGTTTCTCTATGAAACGACTTATGAGCCCAACTACATAAACAATGTTAGGCCTAGTGGATGTCAAAAAACATAGACTTCCTACTATACTTTTGAAGTAGGTTGGATCGACAAGTTCTTCACTACCTTCTTTCTTCATCTCACCACGTTCTGCAACAGGCGTACAAATTGGGGAAGCTTTATCCATCTTGAATTTCTTTAAGATATTAGTGGAATATTTCTTTTGCGAAACCGTCACTAGTATGTTGCACTTCAATACCGAGAAAGTACGACATCAATCCTATGTCTGTCATCTCAAACTGGTGTACTATGGAGTTCTTAAACTCTGTAAACATCAACTCACTATTCCCAGTAAATATGAGGTCATTTACGTATAAACACAACATCAAAATTTCACCACTCACCTTTGACTTGACATATACTTGTGAGGACATTTATAGAAGCCATCTTGTTGTAAGTATGTGTCGATACAAGAATAACAAACACAAGGTGTTAGTTTCAAGCCATACAAGGCTTTCTTGAGGTGGTAGACTTTGTTCTCATCTCCTTTCTTAACAAAACTAGGCGGTTGATCCACATAGACTTCTTGTTGAAGTACTCCATTCAGAAAAAATAATTTAACATCCATTTGATGAACATCCCATTTACTTTGGGCAGCAAAAGATAAAATCATTCGAACTGTGTCCATTCTTGAAACTGGAGCAAAAACTTCAAAGTAATTTATTCTCGGATTTTGATTGTAATCTTTAACCACCAATCTTGCTTTATAGTGATCAACTTCACCATTGGGTCTATACTTTGTTTTGTACACCCATTTAACTCCTATTGGCTTCTTTTCAACTGGTAGAGAAGTCAGCTCCCAAGTATCCCAACTGGTAGATCGGATCTCCTCCCAAGTCATCTGCTACTACATCGTCAAAAGAAATTGGATCACAATCTGCAAATAAACAAAAACTTGACAAGGTATCATCATTTAACTCATCATCATTGTCATCATCTCTGCCTAACACATAATCTTGCAATCGTACTGGTATTACGTGAGTCTGTTAAAGACGACTTGATAGTCTTGCATATGCTATTTCAGAAGGGGTGTTGACCGGTGACGGTGATGACGTGGAAACATGACTTGATGATGCTCCATTTGTTGATGCTTCAGTAACGATAACATTACTAGTCTTATCATTATTCTGATTCCAATGCCATTCTTTATCTTCAACAAATCGGACATCCTTGCTTATGATAACCTCCTTAGTGTTTGGATTATACAATTTATAACCCTTTGTCACGTCACTATAGCCAATGAAGATGCATTTCTGACTTTTGTCGTCAAACTTCTTCCTTTTTTTCATTAGGTATATGGGTGTAGGCAACACACCCAAATACTTGCAAGTAAGAAACATCTGGCTTGTTCCCACTTCATGCTTCTTTTGGTGTCCTTCCACGAACTAACACGGAAAAAAAATAAACTGATAATATCCCCAAGAAAGCTAACGTCCAGTAGATAGATCGGAAATCTCTAAAACCCAGCAAACACGACTTGAGAACCTAAGGTATATGAAACCTTAGACTCGGAAAGATGCAGTTTGAAGAACCCTCGAGAGTTGAACACCAGAAGTGTTCGAAAATCGAACGTAAGACTTGAGAGCGATAAACTCAGAAACTCACAAGAGAATTATTTTCAATTAATCAAAAGAGAAGTGTCTTCCTTACAATGGAAAAAGGTATTTATAGTATAGGAGTATGCCTACCCACATAAGGTAAACTATCTAAATTAATTAAGAACATGGTCTAAAGACTAAATAGGAAAATTAATTCAAAGAGCAGTATTTGGGATAATTTTGTTTTTAAGCTTGATTCTCTACCAAATTTATTCCCGCTCTTAGTCCGCGCTTGCTATAATGGTCCAACTGACGTAATGGGACACCTCCTCCTTCGGTTTGATACTTGAACTCTTCATTTGAATCTCCCGAATCAACCCTGCCATCGACTTCTTAATTCTCTTAGCATGAGCTCGGGCTATTGGTCTAACTGGCACATGCAGAGGGTCCTGTTGCCTTATCTTGTCCTTGTTCATATCATCCCCTCCTTCTTCAAGAGGATTCATCCACGAATCAACACCTGTATCAAAAGGAGATAAATCACTACCATTGAAAGTGGACAATACATTGTACTCACCTGGGAGCTCTAATTTGTATGCGTTGCCATTGATCTTTTCAATGTCTTGAAACGATCCATCCCCTCGTGGTTGTAACTTATTTTGCCTCTGGTTTAGGAACCTCTCTTTACACATATGGAACCACACCCAATTACCTGGTTCAAAGATAACTTTACATTGTCCCTTGTTGGCCTGACTAGTATACTGTTCATTCTTCTTCTCAATTTGAGCTTTCACTTTCTCATAAAGTGACCTCACTAATTATGCCTTCCTCCTGCCATCTAAACTAGTCATTTCATTAACAAGTAAAGACATTAAGTCCAATAGAAACAAAGGATTAAAAACATACATAATTTCAAAAGGTGAATAACCAGTAGACAAATGTACAGTTCTATTATAGGCAAATTCAGCAAAAGGTAAACACTCTTCCCAACTCTTAAGATTTTTCTTTATAATGGCACGAAGTAATTGAGATAGAGACTAGTTAACTACCTTGGTTTGACCGTCAGTTTGGGGGTGACATGTGGTAGAAAATAGTAATTTAGTTCCCAACTTCCCCCATAAGACCTTCCAAAAATGACTAAGAAAGTTAACATCTCGATCTAACAGGATAGTCTTAGGAATCCTATGAAGCCGTACTACTTCCCTAAAGAACAAATCTGCCACGTGGGTTGCACCATTAGTTTTATGTTAAGGAATAAAATGCGTCTTTTTACTAAACCGATCGACTACCACAAAAATAGAATCTTTCCCTTTGCTTGTTTTAGGTAAACCCAATACAAAGTTCATAAAAATATTTGTCCAAGGTTCATTGGGTTCGGGTAAAGGTGTGTACAAACCCTGGGCTAACACTTTAGACTTAGCCTTCTTACAAGTGACACAATTTGCACAAAATTTTTCCATATCACGTCTCATCCTAGGTCAATAAAAATGTTCTATAAACACACCTAAAGTCTTTTGAACCCCAAAGTGTCCCATTAAACCACCCCCATGGGCTTCTTTAACCAACAATTCCCTAATCGAACAAATGGGTATACAAAACTTATTTTCTGTAAACAATACCCATCCATCCTATAAAATCGATTAACTATCCCCTTCTCACATGTGACAAATATGTCATTAAAATCAGGATCCTTATAGGATTCTTTAACAAATTCAAATCTCAAAAATTTGGCACTCAAAGTGGTAATTAAGGCATACTTGTGAGATAGGGCATCTGCTACCATATTCTCCTTACTTTGTTTGTATTTGATCATAAATGGAAAGGACTCGATGAATTCCATCCATTTGGCATGCCTTTTATTCAGCTTGCCTTATCCCTTTACGTGCTTTAATGACTCGTGATCAGTGTGAATTACGAACTCCTTTGGCCATAAATAGTGTTGCCATGTCTCCAATGCTCTAACGAGGGCATAGAGCTCCTTGTCGTAGGTAAGATAATTGAGTGGTGCCCTGTTGGATTTCTCATTGAAGTACGCAATGTGTAACATACCACTCCCATAAAGCATATAGCGACATTCCAGAGAATATCCGAGCACATACCCCATGGAAGCGGCATGTTAGAGCAGTCACGTCGACTTATCATGGCATTATATAGAACATAAGCATTTCAAAGAACTAGGTTTCCTTATTTCATTCATAGTCATAAGCTTACATTGTCATTACATTCTATAATCCATGTATTTACATTACTAAAACATTTGAGATTCTTTACGTTTGATTCACAAACATAAAAATTCATTACACTCAAAATTCATGTTTATACAATACATAACATGTGAAAGTTCACAACTCTATACAACGTGTACAACATAAAACTGGGTACTAGACCAAAATAATCTGACTAGGTGCTTCAAAATCAACTGACCAGACTTTTGAGCCATTTTTGATTCCAAAACGGACAGTATTAAGTTGCTAATAGATTGCCTTAAAAGCTTAGTTACCCCAGTACTTGAAAATCAACGTTGCAATTTCGATGAGTTTGCAAACTCAGTGAGTGAACCATCATCGATGTGCTCACTCATGTCAAAACGCAAATATCACAAGTATAGAACCAACTCCAGGAATATATCACATTATTCAAAATCAATTCTCATTCATCACATCACTCATCTTAATCATTCATATCATCAACATATACACAAGTATTTCATATCACTATTCAACACAAATCAATGGTTCTTTCCAATCATTTTCAAGATACATGTAAGGATATGTATATGCAAATGCACATAAGACTCCACTTCCATTTTTATTTCTGTTGTAATCGAGGGCTATTTAACTGTCCCGTATTTGTTGCAGATACTAGGCTCGTTTCAAATACTGGGCTCATTTCAGATACTATCCCATACCCATTGTGAATACCGAGCTGATTAATCATTGAGCCTGTGGCTCTGTGTGCACATTTCTGAGCTTAAAGCTCTTTTCACGTTGACTACTCCGGTCACAACTCCTTTATGTGAACATACATATTCATGTAATGAAGTGCAACATTTTAACATAATATATCATTAAACACTTTCAATCAAGAAACGCATTCAATTACCATAATTCATCGAATCCATATCCGGCATTCAACATATAGTTGAGAATTCATTTTCCTTATTCACATTCAAATCACAAACACTCTCAATGCAGTCCTAAATATCAAACTCCTCGGACAATCAATTGTCCGAAATCATCAACGTCACAATCATATCCAAATCATTTCAATATACATAGATATAAGGATTAAACAAAAACAATTCAAACTAAAGCACACATCTAACTGAGATCACACATCTAGGTTACTCACAGTGCGTTCCAATAAGTTATTGCCTTGACGATCTGGTAATATCTGGATGCTGACGATCTACTTGAGCGTCCATATCATGCAATACATGCATATTTACACATTATTAACTTATTTAACAAATGAATACTCAATCATATGCATGTTGATGTGTCATGTTTAATACATGCTCAATTGACTATTCCGGGCATGTAACCTTATTCACAAGTCTTACTCATTCATTCATGATAGCTTGTATATATCTTGTTTGCAATTAGGTTATGCCTTAAATAAGTTTGGTTACTCTCAATTTATCAATCATACATTCACTAGTCTTTTTCTAGCATTATATTTACAATACTTCCTAATTCTCATTCAATCATGCCTAATTCATTACCTATATCCTTTGAATCACATTTGCATTCATAAAGACATCTTTATATGATTAACAACTCATATTTCTCAATTTCATATACCTTGATATCAAACAATCCAATCCTTAAGTTATAACATCAATTATCAACATAAACTCATCAAACACTTAGCCAATTGATTCAACATCAACTAAGTTCATTTTAACCCCCAATCAAGTCTAATTACACCAATGCATAGTGTCTTATCCTTATATGATCCAACAAGAACACAAAACACAAACTTTCCTCTCTGCCAAGCATTTTCACGAGCGTGAGAAGGAACCATACAATTCCCACGATCGTAGGATAGGTGAATCGAAAATTTCACCTTCATTTTCCTTCAACTTTTCTTCCAAATTTTGACACCTTCATGATAGTTCATCAATTATACCTCAATTATACCTTAAAGATATTTCAATTCTCAATCTAATTCATCCTTATAACAATCCATAACCTAGGGTTTCCATACATCAAGAACAAAACCAATTCATGCATCAAGTTTCAAGCACATCTCATTATCAAACCTATATGCAATTCCTCTTAATTCACCCCTAAACAATCTTCATGCATGTTGTGCTCATATATAACATAATAGGGCAATCAATTACTTACTTGCTGAACCTAAAGTCTCCTCAATTAACAAGCTAAGCAAGTCTCTCTAGCATTCAAGCATACTCCAAGAACAAGATGGAATGAGAAGGGTTTCTAAACACAAGATGAAGGCTATAAAATTTGACAAAACTCAAGAGTTTTGGGAGGTTGTGTGGGGATGTCGTTGGTGAGGGGATGAAGGAGAGAACATAAGACCAAAAACAAGAAGAAAGATGGTCTTTCAAGTGTAAAATTCGTGGGTTACAAATGCATGGTGGAGAGGTAGGACACATGTCTTGCCACTTGTCAAATAGATAGCTAAGTCATGTGTCTTCCTCTTACATTACCAATTGTTAATCCATAACTAGTCCATTTGTCACTTAATCACTACGCCATATGTCATACAAATATACCACCATTTGTCACTCATTTATTCAAGCCATTTGTCACTTTATTAATAATGCCACATGTCACCATTTCATAGGTTCATTCAACCTATATTCTTATGTATCATTTTGTCTTGTCCTTTAACATTTTCTTAGAGTAGATGCACATGTCCCTTATCAATCACTCAATTGTAACAATAAATTCTCAATTCACTAATTATAATCCATCCAGAACAAACTTCAAGTCATAATCGACACATAATTACATCATAACCATTTAAGATCTTTCATACCCCCGAATATGTCAAATGAGTGCATATACTATTTTTAAAATGTCTTTGAATCATGGTTCATGTATTTATGCAAATAAAATACATGCAAATGTAATGCACCTTATGTATTCTCATAGAATATGACTTATGTAGCTAGCCAAATCCCTGAGTGTAGAAACGAGCTATTACACAATGGGTCTCCTATCCTGCATTAAAACAACACCAATACCTATTCCCGACGCATCATATTCAATTTCAAAAGTCTTAGAAAAATCAAGTAAAGCTAGAACAAGTGCAGAGCATATTTTTCTTTAATCAAATTAAAATTTATTTCCTACGCCTTGTCCACTTAAATCCTACTTTTTCTTGATTACTTCAGTTATGGGAGCAACTAGTGTGCTAAAATCTTTAACAAACCTACGATAAAAACTAGCCATCCCATGAAAACTTCTTACCTCTGTTATGCTTTTAGGTGTGGGCCATTCCTTAATCGCTCTTACCTTTTCCTCATCCACCCCCACTCCATTATGACTCACAACAAATCCAAGGAAAACAACTTTATCCATGCAAAAATGACATTTTTGAATATTAGCATAAATTTTTTCCTCTTTAAGTACATTCTACACCTCTCTCAAATGTCCAATGTGAACCTCTAAGCATGTACTATAAATAAGAATGTCGTCAAAATATACCACCACAAATTTACCAATGAAGTTATGCAAGGCATGATTCATTAACGACATGAAAGTACTAGGTACATTTGATAAACTAAACGGCATAACTAACCACTCATATAAGCCATATTTTGTTTTGAATGTCATTTTACATTCATCCCCTTCTCTCATCCTGATTTGATTATAGCAACTTTTTAAATCTATTTTGCTAAAAATTTTAGCCCCATGAAGCTCATCTAGCATATCATCTAACCTTGGAATAGGATGGCAATACTTTACTGTTATGCTATTAATGGCCCTGCAATGAACACACATCCTCTAAGTTCCATCTTTTTTAGGCACGAGCAAGACGGGTACAACACATGGGCTCATGCTTTCCCTCACATAACCTTTGCATATAGGTTCCTCTACCTGCCTTTGAAATTCCTTTGTCTCCTCAAGGTTACTCCTATAGGCTGGTCGGTTTGGAATAGCAGCCTCGGGTACAAAATCTACCTGGTATTCGATTCCCCTAATGGGTGGTAACCCACTAGGTATCTCCTTGGGGAACACATTCGTAAACTCCCGCAATAAAGAAGCAACCAAACTAGGGAGGGAATTGTTAGTCAAATTAAGAGCAAGGAGAGCCTCCTTGTATTCCAATAAAATTCATTGTTGGTTTTCCCATAGGGCCCTCATAATCTCACCCTTCTTTGTAAAGAAACTCTTTCCTTTCGTACTCTCCTTTTTCTCTTTTTCTTTTTTCCCCTCTCGTTTTGCCAATCAAACTTTCTTCCTCTTTTACACTCACTTTATCAATATTTTTTCTTTGTGATCGTTCATCTGCCTCCTATTTCAACTTAACTTGGTCCTCATAGACCTGTTGAGGTGTTAAAGGCCCCAATATAATCAGCCTTTCATTCATCTTGAAGCTATACCGATTCTTGTAACCATCATGCTTGGCTCGTTTGTCAAACTGCCAAGGCCTTCCTAATAAAATATGGGTTGCTTGCATTAGAACTACATCACATAAAATCTTATCAATATAAGTCCTAATAGTGAATTCTACTAGCAATTGTTTGTTCACCTTGACCTCACCACTGTCATTGAGTCATTGTAAATTATACGGTTTAGGGTGTTTGGTCAATGGTAACCCTATCTTCTCCACAAAAGCTACACTGACCACATTAGTGCAACTACCTCCATCAATAATCATACTCTGAGGCTTTCCTCCCACAAGACACCTGGTATGAAAAATATTTTCCTGCTATAAGCTTGCCTTATTCACCTGCACTCGAGTATTAAAGGCTCTCCTAGACACCGAAGTTGTCGGGACAACTATTAGTCCTGAATCTTCATCATCCTCATAGGCCTCATCATTTGCTTCTGGCATCTTGTCTTCATCACTTTGCTCATCTTCTGTCCCAATAACCCCATTCCTATTCACCATTGTCCTCTTATTGGGGCATTGAGAAGCTATATTCTTCACCCTTGACATTTGAAGAACTTAATGTCCCAATTCTTGGAAGATGTAGTCCCTATCTTTTCCTTGTGCTTTTGTATAGTCTCTTCTTTATCCTTGTACTTTTGTATCAATTCTTCTTTCCCTCTTGACGATTCCCCTTTACTCTTCCAACCCAACTTATCTATCCCTTCCTCACCCCACTTGGGTTTTAAGAAACTACTAATCCCAGCTGTAGGTCTCAAAATCACTCTCCGCTTCAAATGCTTCTTCACTTTCATTTCCATGTGCACCAATCCTTCCAAGTTCACATAATGATATAGTTCAACCACATAGTGGCCTCCTGATCCTCCTCAATGTTAGTCTAAATCATAGCCATCTCAAGCTCCTTAAAATAGTCATCTACACTTTGATTTCCTTGAGTCAAAGTCTGCAACTTGCGATAAATCCTCCTATAGTAGTGACTAGGGACATATCTCCTTCTCATGACAACCTTTAATTCTTCTCACGTCTCTATCGGCCTCTCCCGATTTCTTTTCCTACCATTAACTAATTGATCCCACCAAACTAACGTGTAGTATGTAAACTCAATAACTACCAACTTCACCTTTTTTCTCCTCTGAGAACCTATGACAGTCGAGCATAAGCTCCACCCTCTTTTCCCACTCTAGGTAGGCCTCTGGATCACTCTTACTCGAGAATGTGGGTAGATTTAATTTTACACTCCCTATATTACCATCCAATTCTCCTCGATCTCTACACCCACCATCCAATTCTCCTCGATCTTTACACCCACCCCTAGGTCACCTATTTCCCCATCGAGCTCTCCTAGCATCTTTTGTAACCCAATCGTACTCTCTTTCCCATTCATCATAAACATCCCCATCTCCTTCCCCATGTGTATTCACTCTCACAACCCCTAACTCCCACGTTATTTTTCTCATTGTTTCCCCCACCTTAGGGTGCTACCCTTCCACCCTCAATCCTAGCCAATCGATTATCCTGTTCTGTCAACGTCATAGCCAATCCTTTTACCATCTCTTGCAACTGTTGTATTTGAGTGAATAGAGCTTGGTTTTGCTCCAATAGTCTGGTATTATTACCTGTGTTATCAGCCATATGTGCAAATATACTAGTGTGCTCTCGTGACAAAAAGAATTTCACTCGTGTTTACGCTCAACGACTTTTACCTGATACTAGTCTCACACACTCTGCCTTTTACCTCTCAGTGCCCTCACTTCTCAGTTCTATCTTCGAACTCAACAAACTCAATCAAGCAATGACCGCACTCGTCTAATTCAACAATTGGGGTAATATTGTAAGAAAGGGCAAGAAGGATCAATTCAAGAATTAGAGGTTAGGATTTCAATTTGGAAATACAATAAAACGACAAGATTTTTTTTAATAATAACTCACAGGAGTAATAATGAAGATAATTGGAATAACAAAGGGTAACAAAGAAAGTGAATCAAGATTAAATAGAAAATTTGTTTTGGACAACAATTCACAGCATAAGTAATAGAAGATATATGATAATGCTGAAATGGCAAAAGTGAGCAACAGAAGTCGTGAACATAAATTTTTTTTTACAAATAACATTTCACGAAAAAGCAAAGTAAGGAAAAAAAAAAAGGAGCAGACTTGAAATGAATTAAGAACATGGTCTACAGACTAAATAGGAAAATTAATTCAAAGAGCAGTATTTGGGATAATTTCCTTTGAAGCTCGATTCTCTGCCAAATTTATTCCTGCGCTTAGTCCACGCTTGCTATAATGGTCCAACTGACGTAATGGGACACCTCCTCCTCTGGTTCGATACTCAAACTCTTTATTTCAATCTCCCAAATCAACCCCTCCATCAACTCCTTAATTCTCTTAGCATGAGCTCGGGTTATTGGACCAACTGGCACATGCAGAGGGTCCCGTTGCCTTATCTTGACCTTGTTCGTATCACGAACGCTCTTTATGGGACACCTATTTATTAAGTAAACAACACAAGGTTCGGCAAATGTTTAGCCTTCAGCATGCTTCTAGCCATCTCAAATATTGTTTTATTCTTTTGTTCAGCTATTCTATTATATTGCGGAGTATAGCTAGCAATCAACTCAAATTCCTTCTTTTTTACCATAGTCATTGAATTCATTTGATGTAAACTCTTCTCCTCTATCTGATCTCAAGGTCTTCAAATGAAATCCACTTTGGTTCTCAACAAGCACCTTGAATTCTTTGAACTTGTTGAAAACTACAGATTTTTCATTCAGAAAATAAACCCATAATTTTCTGGTAAAATCATCCACGAACATTAAAAAATACCTTTTGTTATCGACAGATTCTACGTCCACTAGTCCACATATATCAGTGTGAACTAGTTCCAACGGTTGCTTTGCCTGTCTTGGCTTTCCAATTGGAAATGAGTCTCGATGATGCTTTCTGAGTATACAACCTTCATATGGGTTGCTGGGGGAATCAATTAAAGGAAGACTAGTCACCATGTGCTTCTGTGCTAATAACTTCAAACCTCTGAAATTCAGATGACCAAATCGAAGATGCCAAAGCCAGTTGCTATCTTTCACCATTGTTTGCAAATTCCTCAAAGTTCTCGTATGGAGAGACAAAGGAAACATGCAATTCTTCGTCATTTTCACCTTTGCAATAGTTTTGTCATTTTTGCCTTTAATTTCACAAACGCTATCTATGATATGAATTTGGTGCCCTTTTTTGAAAGCTGACCCAAGCTTAACGAATTCCAATATAACCCAGGTACATAGAACACGTCAACAATAGTGCTATCTTTTGATTGTATACTAATGTCACCTTTACCCATCACGGAGATTTTGGATCTATTGTCGAAGTTCACCTCTCCTCTCACTGTCTTGTCTAGAAATGAGAACAACTCCTTCTTTCCTGTCATGTGATTGCTACACCCTGTATCAAGATACCATATATTATTGTTTTCTGCCTCGAACCTTGTTTGCAAGCAAGGACCAAATTATCCTCTACTTTTACTACATTGGCTTGCTCTCCACCTTGTAATTTTGTTCGATATGCTGATGTGTAATGCCCGAAACGTTAGCATCTATGACACTAAATTTTAGATTTGTCAAGTACAAAATTTGATCTCCCACCTAAAGAATTGTTTTCTCCGGTCTTATCCTTGTTTGAGACAAAATTATTTCCTCTTCTGCGACCACGACCACAGCCACGACCACGACCACCTTTATCTCCACCACAGTTGGACATATTTGCGTTGCTTTGCAAAGCATGTTTAGTATTTGAATTTTTATTTCGTTGGTCCATTCGTTGCTCGTGTAAAGACAGTGAACCCAATAACCTTTCAAATGTCATTGCCAAAAAATCAGGCCCTTCTTCAATAGTAGGCACAATAAAATCAAACTTTGAAATTAAGGATCACGTAATTTTCTCTGCAACCTGTTGATCGTTTATAACTTCACCATTAGCACGCATTTGGTTAACAATGAATTGACCTTGATCAAAATAGGTAGCAATAGATTATGACTCATTCATTCTCAAATTTTTGAAATCTCCACGAAGTTTTTGCAAGCGAACTTGTCTGACTCTTTCATCTCCTTTGTAGGATTTCTGAAGAATATCCCATGCTGCATGGGACGTTTCAACCAATGATATTTTCAAAAATATTGTTTCCTGTTGAACCACAGAAAATAGAATACAATGCTTTTTGATCTTT
>JAOSBL010000004.1:27120948-27144234 GCA_027568915.1 Erythroxylum roraimae
TAACTTTGGAAGTGGCACATAGAATGAGTTGCTTAGGGTTGCCATACCAAGTTATAAATATTGCCAAGCTTGTAGCTCTGATACCAAACGTAGGAGGAGCGGAGAGAATTTATAGGATAAAATGCTTTCTCTGTATTACTTTGTTTTACGCTGCTGATAAGCCTCCTTATATAACATCTCTAAAATCAAACAAAACAATTACAATTGTTTCTAAATTATAACCGCTCAAAAAATGTAAGATTGCTAAATTAATTTCTATATAACGTAAACTAATAATAACTCTCCCGTTCAAGTTTGCTAGTTCAACATTCATTTCTCTTTGTCCTATTGGTTTCCTCATAAATAGCTGCTACATTATAGTAGAATAATGATGATGATAATGTTGTTAAAGGAAAAACAGAACAGAATGATCCTGATTGGACACGAATCCTGTTAGTGTCAAGCATCACAATGCAGGCCAGTATATACACAGAATATACACTCAGAATACAATGATTTGATCCAACTTCCAAGAGCGTGTCATTGGCAATCTCGAAGCTGATAAGGTCTGCATAACTTTAACTTGCAGAAAAGGATGAAGAACAATGGGGAAACTTTTATTAATAAGAAAATCACAGAACAGAAGCATCTACATATGGAGGTACGTTGTTTTGACTAAGATGGTCAAAGGTAACGTGCAAACTCCTAACTTTTTAAGCAGAGAAAAGATCAGAAAGTACAATGATCAAACAATGAAAAGCAAAAATGTAGCTTGCTAAGCAAAGGGCAAAGCAGTTGCAGTCTCAAGAATCACATTAATAGCCGTCACCAGATTAAAGCTCTCTAAAGTCTTCAAGAATGGTTTTTTCGGCGAACCAACCAATCATACTTGGAAAATAGCCGAGCTCCAATATTCCCTGGAGATGGCAAAAGATTGATTCTTGGTTTCAAAGAATGATCATCCACACCGAGAGGAGTGGGCACCAGTGGTTCGTCAACACCATGAACGGCACAAAGCCCATCAATGTAAAGATTCGGGACAACAACAAGAACGTTATTGAGAGACACCCTTTCGCCGTCAGAGCCAACAACGAGAGTGGTGTTGTGGTGGAGGGTTGGGAGTGCGGTATTTGTCGGGAGCGCCAAGAGAGACTGGTATGGAAGAGCTCCGGCAGCCGTAATGTGTCCGTGAAGGCTGTCATTGTTCAGCACTCGGTTAACGAGGGCGCTGTCCGGCGGTGCAAGGAAGGTCAGGCGAGCGGCAGTGGTTGTGACGTTGTGGGCATGGAGCGCATGAGCAAAGACTGTGAAGCCTCTTGAAGAGAGTGACGAGGTCATTAAATCTGAGCAAAATGATTCAGTTGTGACAATCATTGTGGCTATAACGAGTAAGGTAGTAGCTGCAGAGACTTGCCAGATTGTTTCTGCCATTTGATCAGTGTGTGTGTGTCTGCCTCTGAGAGAGAGATGAAGAATATGTGTGTGTGTGTGTTTGCCTCGGAGAGAGAGATGAAGAATTAAAGAAACAATCTTTCAGGTGGGTCAGTTATAATTTCTGCTAATCTCTTCTTAAAACAGTTATGAGAAACTCTCTAGTAGTTGCTGCAGAGACTTGCCAGATTGTTTATGCCATTTGATCAGTGTGTGTGTGTGTGTGTGTGTTTGCCTCAGAGAGAGAGATGATGAATAAAGAAACAATCTTTCAGGTGGGTAAGTTCCTCTGAGAGAGAGATATAGAATAAAGAAACAATCTTTCAGGTGGGTAAGTTCTAGTTTCTGCTAATCTCTTCTTAAAACAGTTGTGAGAAACTCTCTTTCTAGGTGAACTGTAACTGAATTAGATGAAACTGTTAACTACAGTTATCTTTATGGTCCTAAACAACGAAGGTTGTCTTCCAGTCACTATCGGTTTCAAAAAGAGGTAAAGAAATAAGGCTGGAGTGGGAAACAGAGGATGTGCTGAACAAGCCACAGAATTGCCATGATTCCCATTTATACTATTCATAACAGAACTTCCAAGACTCATGCATAACCCAATAGAAGTTGTCAATCTTTTGTAATTCACACTGTGGCTTCCAACTGCACCTCAAACATCTGAAGTAAGAGTTGCCAAATTCTGTCTCGTGGCAAGGGAGAGCCGATGTACTCGACAGTCTGCTGATTTAAGCTTAATCGAGGGAATTCCAGAACCTGACGACAGCCAAGATAGCTGAAGGAGATGTATCCACAGTTCATACTGTATACAATGAACTTTCTCTAGAACACTTCTCCTTGTACATAGATGGACACCCAAAAATCTGTTGAATAGTTAGAAACTTTGTGTCAGATGAAACAAAAATTTTAATGGAAAACGATTAAGATGAACGACCTTTGAGGACTTTCAGCAGGAAATTCATTGCACAACCTAATTAAACAGGAGGGGAGCTAGTCAAGTTGCGATTGAAATTGTCCAGCTCCTTCGAACGGTGACCATATACCGATTTGATTGTATCTCTACAGCAACTGCAATCAAGTTGAATCACCAGTCACACTACAAAGCAATATACAGTCGAAAGTCGTTCTTTTGCTGCATACATAATTCCTGAAGGCATACTGACGATGTTTCCACTACTTTACCTGCAAGCCTCCTTATCAAATTTCTTCTCTTCAATGCCATACAATGAATTGAAAATTTCAGGCTCCACCCGACAAAAATATGGACGGTCTAGGCAAGAAAAAGAAAACAAGAATCTTAATACAGATTATCTTCGATGTAGGGATAATAAACACTCATGAAGCGGTCACTTCACCAGGGTAAATAGAGCATTTGCGTGAGCTCTTATCGAAGTGTTTGCACCATCCATCTGGACCTATTAAGCTATTGTAAAGCTGAAACACCAACATAGACAACAAACAAAAATCAATCTACGTTCGTACTATTTAGTTCTTGTTGCTTTATCTGTAACTTCAGATTTCACATTCAAACAACAGGGCAGGAAATAAAAACCTCGATATCAGATGGGTCAGTGAAGATTTCTTCAGGAGTGGTAAAGGCAGGTCCTTTTGCGAGCTTGCAACATGCTCCACAACCCTCAACACACCGCCAATTCGTCTCCTTCCTCTTGCCGCCGAAGCCTCTACTGTTAGCCACTTGCTTTGGTTCAGACTTCTTTGCAACGTTTTCTCCTCGCCGTGGACGATGAGCCGCCAGTATGACGAAGCTAGAGGAAGGCGAAGTCATGATAAAAAACATTTTTGGGTTCAGGATAAGCCAAGTAAGCGCTATCTTGCGATGGGTTTGGCTCAACAACCGAATTACACCAGTACAACGCGTCGTCTCTAAGTATTTTTGGTTACATAAAATTCTGAATACTTGCTTGTTCTTTTATTTTGAACATTCAAAGATACTTACTAGATGTCTTTTTCCTAGGAACTGATGACTTCATAGTGCCAATATGGATAATGGGAATCAAAAGCATTGATTACTAAGCATTTTAGTTGGCTATTTACAAATGCGTGATTTTCACCTGATCCATTATTGTACCGAAACAACTAAACGTTATTTCCTTAGAGAGTTGCGGGGACCAACTTCCTGAGATGCTACCTACATTCGTAACTGCATAGGCTTTAAGAGGGGATAAACGCCATGCCAGTCATAAATTTCCTCAACATGTCCAATCTAGGTAGTGAATTTGATGACAAACGAGAAAAAGAAGTGCATAAATTAAAGCGTTGCTACAAGTGCCAAACCATCCTCACTGATCAAAATTAAGTAGTTCTAAAATATATCCCCTGAGTATACCAAATGATTCAAACATTTAAAAGAAACTGGGAAGTTTTGATAATTTTTTCAGGTGATAGGCAAAGGCAACATCATTCTACCAAGTAGCTATGGTGATTCACTGCCTCTTGGAGCACGGCGGTGATTGTCCTCATAATCATCATCAATGGGGCTCCTAGGGCTGCGGCTGCGGCCATTAGCTTGAGGACTTCCATATCTCCCATTTCCAGGACTTTGCCTTTCAGGGGTCCTGCTCCTTCCCCTTGGGCTTCCACTATCCTCTGACCTATCTTCCTGGTCACGCAATTTGGGAGAAGGACGTGGACTACCTTCCTCGTCAAATGGGCTGCGCTTCCTATTCTTCGGTACAGGGCTGAGGGATCTGCCTTCACTCTCAACGCTCCGATCTCTCTGAAAAGGGGGTGATCTTGACCGGCTGGCAACAAAGGAAAATGTTAAAATATGAAACAAGCCATAAATTCACCAAACAAAACAATGAGATATGAACTGGTCAAAATAAATTGATCAAAAATGAATTTGTGACACACTAACAAACCTGTAACTGCGACCTCTGCTGTAACTTGGGCTTCGGCTCCTACCACGGTGTGGAGAACGAGATCTAACTGGTGAACGGGAGTAGCTTCGACGTCGTCTGAAAGAGACAAGAAAACTGTAATCGAGAGGTCCAAAATCTCAAGCAGGATACATCAAAAAGATGAATGAATTTACTTTAGTTTCTTGGGACTGTTCTTGCAGTTCCTCTCTATATGACCTCTTTCTCCACAGCGGTAACATTTGTTCTTCCAGTCCCCAGCTTTGCAATCTCGAGCCCAGTGGCCATCAATTCCACAATTGAAGCAGCGGCCAGATCCAGGAGGAGGCCCTCTGCCCAAATATTCTCGTGAACCACGGGGTACCTAACAAAGCATCCAATCAACGACACTAAAAAATCAGTTTGATGCACAGGAACCAAGAAACCTTGCAACTGGAGTGCTGAACTTAATCATAAATAAGGAATATTGATTACAAAAACCAAAATTACTGATCTTGTCCAACCCAGCCTTTTTTTCCAAGACCAAAAACATAGAATAATCAGATAAATTGCTGAGAAGTTTGGTTAATAGGCCATTTAGAGATAAAGCACACAAGCTAATGCTCAACCTTCTATTCTCTGTTTATCATTTAATGTGTAGTTCCAGTTTCCTACAAGCTGTCTCAAAAAACTTTGCCTGGTCTAAACACAGAAATAACACAAAAATAGGCTGATAAATATATACATGAAACATTTAAATATTGAACTCACCCCCTTTGCAAATTCTACAATGATACGACTTCCATCAAGATCTTTACCATCCAAGTGGTATCTTGCATCGTCTGCATCTCTAGGATCACTAAATTCCTGTTCGAAAAATTTCAGACCAATGCCAAGCAATCACCCCATATTTTGTTTGAAACAATGTTTTGGTAATTGTACAACATTAGCAAAACCCATCAGAAAATGAAAGCGCATCAAAAGTATGCAGACTCAGCAATATGAAACATATATATTAAAAATAAACAAATAGCCAACAACACTTACAACAAATGCGTAGTCACGCTTCATATCCACATCTCGTACTCTGCGAAACGGTTGCCACAAAAGTAAGGCCATCATTACTTAAGTACTGCAAGTGTATGATACTTCACCCTCATAGACGAACTAAACACCAGTTTGAGATTGTTGCCAATTCCATAAAAACACGCAATAACATAATAGAAAGAATCGCCAAAGTCTCCTATAATTCGGCAAGAATTTCCACCAAATCCACCAAGGCAACCATCTCACCATAGACCTCCAGGTTAGGAAAAAAGGCCAGAAACCTTCAACAAGATCATTCAAGTCAAAAAAAAGCGACACCTAGCTCCACAATTCCCACACAGATAATGTTACAGTTCAAACAGTGATTGAAGCACAGAACAAGCTGTTGAAGACCTATACGTTCCTTACATTCTTGAAGAAGCCAAACAACAAAACTTCATATCAATCATTGGCAATCCAAAATGTACAGAAGTAAAAAGTCATTTGTGTGGAATCACAATAAAAAGATTTTGATAGACAATAAGCAAACAGCTTATAGGTGGCATTTGGAGAAGCTTCTGCACCTTCCCATATAATAGTAAGCGAGTCACAAGATGAATATAAAAGCAGAAGCTTTGCATCAAACTACCATTAACAAACTTATTACCTTCCATATTTGCTGAATACATATTCCAGATCTCGTGATCTTGTCCGAGAGCCCAGGTGACCAACGTAGAGGCGTGTGTTCGCATATCGATCATCATAACGCGGCATTCTCAAACTGCAATCAACAAAAGATTTGATTAGTGCCCACAAAATACACAATAACTACAATAACAATAGACCAAGAAATAAGCTTTGCACCACAATATAGACGACCAACCAGAGCAATTCATCATTAAGACAATCATAACATCCTCCTCTATACTTCGCAAGGCACTTCCGGTTCGAATCCCTAAATTTAGGGAAAAAGCACACAAATTTTCCTAAACAGATCTATAAAACAATAAATTACGTACCACAAAAGTACGCTCAAATTGAAACAATACTCCAAAATTAAACTAAAAGGCACACATACGAATTGTCAAGAACCGTATCAATCACACAAAAAGCAACGACATAATACCTATCTCCGCATAAAAATTTCGAATTCGAAGTGGTTATGCCACAATAAGACCTAGAGAACCCTAATCTTAAAAATTTGGAGTTGATTTTACCTGGAGAGGTAAAGGCCGGCCACAAAAAGCTTCGAGAGCGTCTAGGTCTCGTCGTGAGAAGATATGGAGCCGTATTTATCTGTGCGGGAATGGGTTTCAACGGCCAGGATTAGATTGAGTTAATCCAAGGGTTCATATTGTCGTTAAAAAGTTTTGATAGACCGACCCATTACTTGGGAGATTGGTAGACGACTAGAGCGGTTTAGCCTTGATGGGTCGGGTGGCCTATAACCCGACCGAGTCTATGGGCTTTATCGCTAGAATTTGTTAACAATATAACCTTTTTATCATTCTGGCCCAAAAGCCCATTTTCGGTTTTAATATTTTCATCAAATTATAAGTTAGAATTTAATATTCTGCATTGTTTAAATAAATTTAATATTTATAAAATATTAAATTCAAAATAAATTTTTATCAATTTACATATTTGAGTTAATTAAAATTTGATGATAATATTAGGGAATAAAAAATATTTATTTTGCGTAATTTTTTTATACAGACTTATTTACGGTGCAAACAAATTTTTTAAATATATTTATAAACACGTTATTAAGTTTTAATATATTGAATTTTAAATTATCACATTTAATAATGACAAGGTCTAATATATTAATCTCAAAATATTAAAGATAAGGATTTATCCACACCTTTTACATAATTTATGTATATAAATTAAACAATGATTTAATAGGTTATAAATTCAAATAAGTATTCACATTTTAACTAAATATTTTTAGTGAAATATTTAAAAATTCACGTCATGTGTGGAGGGTGTATGATAAATTAAATAATAATTATATCTTCATCATGTATGATTTGCATTTGATGATTAATATTATGAACATAATTTTGGCCCGATTCGGATTGATGGAACCTTGGGTCCAATTTGTTGGGCCCGATTGACTCTCTGGTCAGAGTACGATAAAATAACATCATTTTGACTTTTTTAAAAAAATATTATTCAAACCGAAGCTTAAGCCAAATTGGCTTAAACTTGTCAGAATCGGGCACAAATTAGCGTGAGAGCAATAGATACATGGACTAGCTAGCAACTTATACCGGTCATTTTGATTTTGAGGTCATTTATTTTGTAAATACACTCATTGGATGCCACCTTCTCCTCCCGAAGGATATGTCGAGGACGAGCTCCCTCGCAGTATTACGTAACTTTTCTCATTTTCATTTCAAAAAATAAATAAATTATTTACCTCCTCTTATATTTCTTGCTCCCCAACAACAAAGTGAGGTAAAAAAGAGCCCTGAAGAAAATCCCCGCGACAGCCAATATCCATAGGCAATTCCATTTGCTTATATCTGTGATTCCTTGCTGACGTAGTATGTCTGAAGCCGTAACCATGCAAGTATTGCTTGTGATGTTCACTCCTAAAGTGTTGCTCATTCCCTGCAAGAGCTTCAGTTTCGTTGGCAATGGAACCCCTCCGAAAGGTGTGCTGTCAAACATCTGAACACCTTTAACAAAGCATTTTGACCGATCATGTAACTCACTTTCAAGAGCTGCTTCGTATGGATATTTAATCAGAGAAATGTAGTGGAACCATAGCCAATATCGAGGGATTCGATCACGATTGATGAAGAAGCCACAGAAAAGTAAAAAGTAGGATAAAAAGGCCAGAGCAACGGTGAAACCGACAATAGCACTAGAGACAACACCTGAGATGAAGGTAATGAAAGAGCTTCCGGCCCAAAATGAACCTAAGACTGTGATGAAAAAGAAAAGGAACCCGGAAAATCCTCCGGCGAGCCCAACAGTCCAAAATGTTGTTCCGACGAAGATGATGGAGAAGGAGATGAGTGCAGGAATGGAGATAATTGAGTGAGCGATAACGTATGAGGATCGACGATAAGCATTGTAAGCTGTTTCTCTCATGAATATGAAACGTTCGCCAAGAAAAGCAGGGATAGATTGTGCACAATTAAAGTAAGCGGTAGCCATGGCATAAGCAACGAAGGCTATGCGTTCCTGAGCACCCGTTGCAGAGTTATCAAGCTTCCGGAAAACGGTGGCTAAGATTACGGCTGTGAAGAAAACAGTACCAAATCGTATCCCAAACTCTTGGGGTGTTCTCCGTGAGTTTAACACTGATCTTTTGGCTATAATTATCATTTCAATCCAAAACGGGTTAGCAAATTTTTGTACCGAGGATGATAAGGTTTTAGTGTTGGTGGAGCCAGAGACTAGCTTGCCTTTCGAAATGCTTGCACATATTGCATCATTTAGTGAGAGCTTTAATGCATTTTGAGAATGGTTGGATGGAATTT
This sequence comes from Erythroxylum roraimae, assembly GCA_027568915.1. NCBI lineage: Eukaryota > Viridiplantae > Streptophyta > Magnoliopsida > Malpighiales > Erythroxylaceae > Erythroxylum > Erythroxylum roraimae. The sequence continues at coordinate 27,129,743 of JAOSBL010000004.1, forward strand.
TCATGGCTTGCCAGGACTTGTTGAATTCAACTAAGTTCACGGTTCCTTCCGGAGCTTCCTCAAGTCCACGAATCAAATCCAAAACAAACTCGCATCTGTTTTCGTTATCTGGAATTGGACGACCGAATTGAGCAAAGAACGCAGGAAGGCTATCCGGAGAGCCGCTATACACCGTTTGTCCACGTGAAAGAAAGATCAATTGATCAAGCAAGCTCAGGATTCTATAACTGGGTTGGTGAATTGTCATGATCACTATACTTCCACTTTCTGCAATTCGCTGCAAGACATTTACCACCATGAAAGCGCTAGTGGAGTCAAGTCCAGAAGTTGGTTCGTCAAGAAATAGGATGATAGGGTCATGAATTATGCCAGTTCCAATAGAAACTCGTCTTCTTTCACCACCTGACACTCCTCTGTGGCCTTCATCTCCAATCACAGTGTTGGCTGCGCTGCGTAAGCCTAATTGATCAATCAAAGCCTCGACTCTTCCTTTCTTTTTTGACTTTGACAGTGAACGTGGAAGCCTAAACTCAGCCGCAAACATCAGTGTCTCTTCCACAGTTAGCATTGGAAACAAAAGATCGTCTTGCATGACATAAGCAGATATGGCCTTCGATAATCGTGAATCAAGCACCTCACCGTTTAATGTCACAGACCCTTTCAAGCTCTCTTTTGATATTCGGCCGGCAAGAGCATCGATTAAAGTAGATTTGCCAGCTCCACTAGGTCCAAGAATAGCCATAATTTCACCTTCTGTTGTTTCTCCCGATATATCATTTAATAGAACGCTCATCTTTGAAGAAGAATCCTTTGCACCAAAGGGAAATGAGAACTTTTTCCCAACTTTCACACTGTAAGTTAAATTGTTGAACGAAAGAACAAAAGGGTTTGACGGAGGCATGTTGCTACAGTCACTTTCAAGCTGGAGGACTTGATCACGAACAGGAGCATCATAGCTGGAAGCATCAATCTGTGCCTCTTCTACGTGCATGGGGAATTCTGCAGGACTTGGAGTCGTACCAATTATTGATCTTTTGGTGTGGTTATGGAGCTCCATCTGTTGGATAGGGTATTTGAATGTTGCATTGGTTGGTGTTTATGCTTTCTGGTAAAGAATTTATAGTACGAAGTACGTATGTTTGATGCATTAACCATCCAAATCTAAAGCTTAGCTTATATACTAAGTGAGAGGAGTTCCATTGCTAATTTGCTATTTCAACGAGAATTAATATTGCCAAATCAGAAGTTTTCTAAAAGCACAAAGTTGCTGTCACGTTGCAAAACACAATCGATAAATAACAGTTGGTCATTGGTCACCTTCAGTTGACCGGATTGTTTGAATGATTATGCAAGTTAGGTAAAGCACGAGTCCAGATCTCCTGTCCAATATTATGGTGTCTTATTGTGTTCAATAAATCTTAACCATTTATTTATGTGGAGCCCGCATAGAGCCCGCGTGGGTCTCACAAAATAAATGTCTGAGATTTCATGAGACAGAATAAGATAGAGTAAAACTGGACAGAGGATCTGGTTTCATAAAGCATAGAGAGCTCTCTGTGTTTTAAAATATTTGTAAAAATCTCTTAACATTTAAAATTAAAAAAAACTTAGTTTTTTATTTTATAAAAAAACCTCAACTCTTAAATTTAAGTTAAAAAATAACAATAAAACAAGTATAGTATGAATATCTTTTTTTTTTAAACGGAGAAACCCACTGTTACTATCCTTTTAATGCGCACGAGGTAAATCTTCAGATTGACACAATAGCCTACAAATCAGGCCGATCAGATACTTTGCACTAAACAAGCTTTGTACGACAAGTTCAATTGAGAGAGCGTAGGTAGGAGATTCGAACACAAGACTTTTTGGCCCCATATCTTTCCACTCCACTAACTCAACCACCTCCTAGGGGCAGTATGAATATCATACACGAACTAATTAATATCATTTATACGATAACTTAACTTAACCCACAAATCCTACACAAATTAATTAAACTCAAATTAAATCAATAATTGAAGATAATTATGATAAATTATTATTTTAGATTGTATTTAATTTACTCAACTTGAATTTAAAATTTAAATTGAATCCTTATACAAGTAGTATTTGATTAGTCTATATGTGATATTTATGTCGCGCGTATGTTTATTGTTATTTTATTTAATTTTAATAAAAAATTATGATAAAATTGAAAATTACAAAATTATTATGAACTTAGACAATATATCAAAATTTTTCATTTATTATAATTAAATTAATTATACGCTAACAAAAATATATATACATAATATTTTTAAAAATAACATGATTATATTTTAAAATACTTTTGTTTTCATGTGTATATGAAAAATAATACTTAGCTTGTCTCCTCGATTGCGTGATAACGGTTGTGATTGACTAAGTTTGATTATGCCTCTGACCATATCATTAAAAATGCAAACAAATGAAATGAAGATGATACACGAGACCACGAGCTAGGAAGGTAGAACATTTAATTAAAAGGGCTAAAATATCACACGTAAAATCCAAAAGATTTGTTTAATTTTTTAAAGAAAAAAATCAGTTCCTCTAGAAAACATTTTAATACATATTAGATTAATATAATGTAGAACATTTCTGAATTTGTATTTATTGTGTAGAATACTATATTCTTCCGTATAGTGCAGAATACTGCTGTATTGTATAGTTTTAAACTTAAATATTTTTTAATGTTTAAACTTTAAAAAATATTTAAGTTTATAAAAATATTTTGTTTAAATTTGATTTTGTCAAATATGAACTACTTGATATCTTTTATTAATTATGGTTGTGGTACTAACCAATGGTTAAAAAACCTAATTTTAAAAAAAAACCTAATCGGCTAGGTTGGTTTAATCGTAAAAATATTGACCCGGCTAAATTTTTTATTCTATTTATTTTTAATAACTCTTGTTGTTAAAACCGATCAAATTAATTAATTGTTTGATTTTTATAAATTAATAAGTTTTTATAAACTCAAAGTAATTAATTAATTATTATTTAGTAATATTTTTTCAATTAAATTTCAAATTTTTCGATAGGCACGGTCAATATTTTTCAATCATAACTCAAATTCTTTAATTTTATCAATCTACCAATTCAACCTTTTAAACCTTAAATATATTATTTTACCGGTTTAACTTCTGATCTATTTTTTAAAACATTAATAGTAACTATACATTCCAATTGGTAAAAGGGTCACACTTTTGTAAATTTCTTAAACTTGATGAATATTATGAATGAACTATCATTAAGCGTCAAAATTGTAAACAATATAAGTTGAGATAAAGAACTTGATTTGGGCTATGAAGTTTGTAACATTTAGTAGTTTTAGTTGTAATAATATTTTTCAAAAGTAATTTGTTTCTTTAGGATGGATGCTCCTTTAAGGACCTAACAAAGTGAAACTAATATGGAAAGAAGATTTTAGGATGTTCAAATAACCTAATTAGTGTGATGTATAATTGAATTGAAATTCAATTTCAGTCATTAATTTAAAATGTCCTATCTATATAACTAATGTTGTACATATTAGAGGAAGGTAAATGTGACTTTTTCTATTGGTATGACAAGCAAATTTTTTCAGTGGGCTGTCTATATTATTTAAAAGTCATACAATAAAATATCCTTCAAATTGTTATCTACTGGTATGAAAAGTGATGCTCTTCCCTAGAGTCTCCCAATTGATGTTATCCTCTTATTTATTATAGCACGTAATTGTCTTAAAGTAATGCTAGATTTGCCTTTTGACCTAAGACCTTTTAGTTCAAAAGACAATTTGAAAAATCTTAGATTAGCATGTCCACATTTCCTTTTATTTGTATATTTCGAGCTACGAATATGTGAATGTAACATTGATTATAATGTTTATATATAACTTAAATAGTTCAATTTTAATGCAATGTTGTATAATGATTATAAGTAGGAGTGTAATGGCTTCATATAAAGGTATAAGGCCTTTTCATTCTAGAAAGTTCAAATTAGAGGCTTGAGTTGACTTGTATGGATAAGGAAACAAGCATCTTTGAGAAAGTCTACTTTGACTATGTAAGTTACTCCCAACGATACTATTGGGTATTGGATTTCAAATTTAGTAAGTCTTTGAAACTTATTAAAAAAAATAGAGATACCATTCAATGTTCCTGAAGCTAAAACCTAGTCAACTCGGACTGAGTCTACTAACTTTAGACCAAGCCAAAACTAAACTCAATCATCATCCTTATATGCAAATGCAACATGACTAAAACAAATTATTGTCTAAAAGTATGGAAGTAAATATCGAGGAAAGAGTGGGAGGAGACTATGAATCTATTATGAACGTCATACATGACCAATATGAGGAACTTATATGATAATCTAGTGAAGTTCGGGATATGATAGAAATTATGGACCTACTATAAATAACCTATAACATAACTCACCTATAATTATTAGGATGGAAGACTTTGATGTGTACGATGACGTTGAGGGGGCTGCCAACTACTTAGGAGAGTTAAACCTAAGGGGTGATAAAAGGAAGAAGAACGGGAGGCAAGGAGGAGATATATTCAGTAAGGACTATAGAAGAAGATATTAAGAAAGGGTGAATAATTACCTAGATAAAGTTCCAAAACTTAATTATGAAGTAACTAATCATTATGTAAAAAGGAAGATAAAGTTCCAAAACTTAATTATGAAGTAACTAAACCAAATGTGCAAGTAACAAACGAAGAGAAGGTTTAGATCAATTTCACTTCAACAATTAGGAATCGAGATATCAAATACTTCAAGTGCTTGAGGAGAAGAAATATAATTTCACAATATCCTAAAAAGAGAGTAACAATGATAAGAAGGATGGAGAGTATATGTTTGATGGTAAAGATGAAGTGAAGGATGATATGCTTATATTTGAGGATGCTAGTTACGGTGAGTGCATTGAGAGGCTTAAAGAGGAAAGAATTATGATCACTAGGAGAGTGTTAAGCACGCTGCACGCATATGGGGAGGAAATAATTCACTAAATGTTATACTTTTTGCTTATTTGCTTATTAGGAATGAATTTTAAACAATTATGAATTTTTATTCCTAAAGAAAATGTGGGTATAAACTGAAATCAAATTTAAGGAATAAGATAAAAGAGATACTATTAGAACATTATCATGTTATTATCAAAATATTAGCAGGATCTTATCAGGATATCAGTTCTTATCATAATATTATCATCAAAATCACATATTAAGATTTTTTATATTAATTTTTTTAACATTTATTTTATTTTATTGATATTTTTATTCTTATCATAAAGTTAATAATTATTTTAAAATTAATAATGTTATAAATTATTTATTTATAAAATGCAAATTATGTCAATTAATTATTTGCAAAACAAATCATATAATAACTAAATATGAGTAAAAAAATTTCATTATCATTTCTAAAATTTGATACTAAATATTAGCATAACAATTAACTTTGTTTAATCTTATATCAAACATACATATTCATCAATTCAATTCACATTCCAATTTCAATTTTCCATTTTTTTTAAATTTCAATTCCTTTATTTTTTGGTTATCAAACTGAGACCCAAGAGGCAAGAATTCAGTCATTATAAAAAATGTTACTTTTCGGTTTAACCTAAAATGAGTCAAAGACATTAATGAACGGCCAAAACATTCTGACGCTACCAAATTGAATAATCATCTTTTTATCAGGAACAATTCCAAATAAACAAAAAGAAAATAATTAGCATTCTAATATAATTGAAGTGACGATAAAAAATTAGGGCATAAAAGTTTGGTTCAAGAGTTTTCTTTTTTGGAAACGAAAAAATTCGCAATCACTATCTTTTAGATACGAATAAATTTTCGGATTGGCACAATAACCTGCAAATTATGATAACCAGATATTCCACACTAGACAAGCCCTGTAAAACAGACTCGATCGAAAGAGCGTAAGTAAGAGAATTTGAACACAGAATATTTTGACCTCATGCTCCCCACTCCACCAACTCGACCACCCCTAAGAGGCTTGGTTGAAGAGTTGTCAAACCCATGTTTTGAAATTTGATTGAGTACAATCATATTTAATGTTTTATTTTAAAATTTTTAAAATAATAATATTTTAATTAAAACGAGTTGTTAAATTAAGCCGAGCTTCTTTTGGCTAACCCTATTTGATTAAGTTGCTTCTTATTGACCACAGACAACTAAAAAAAGGCAAACCTACGTAGAACAAGCCAACTAACCATAGCATTAGGTCGAAAGTAACCAAAAAAAGCCATCATACACGCTTTCGTTGGGCATCTACATATCAAATGTTACTTTTGAAGAAGACCTACCAAATTATAACCAAACCATATTGTACATATATATAGCATTAATATATACCTGCATAAAATGACTAACATGTGATGTTGAATGAGTTACAAACCCTAATTCAGTCTTATAATCATAATTAATCGTCACTTCCAATTTTTTGGAACAATGCATAACATTTAAACATGGTAGCTTCCTTTCTATTTCCTGATTAGTATAAAGCTAATCACAAACATTGCTAAGATGGCAAGATATGTTAAAACCGTACCACATTTCCACAAGAACGAACCAACCCACCCCATTAGCACTTCTTCTTCTTCTTCTTCTTCGCCTCTATCTAAGCCTTGTCGATCCCGCTTTAAATATAGACCAGAAAATCCAGTACATATAGCTGTAAACTTGATCAGAAGTTGACTAGTTCCAACGAGAACTAATGAGTTCGGTTTGCATATCAAACTGTGTCAAAGATGCAATTGACCCACGAATGCCAGTTCGTTCCACTTATGTTAACCTCTACAAGTGGTCGGACTCTGACGTTGAGTTCATGAAATCCGTCCACCGTGTAGGGCAAGGCTTTGGCCACCCTAGGGTTGTTAGCAGCATCTCTTGTCGGCAGCTGTATTTAAGGAGCTACAGATTTTCAAGAAAAGAAAGCGTATCAGAGAGGACCAAGAAGTGCGTTGGGAGAGTGAAAGAGAAGGTGGCCAACCATGGGAGGAAGAGAACGGAAAAGGGACGCCGAAGGAAGTGTTTGGTGTTCAGGAAAGTGAAGGAAATCTCGCGCTGTGCTCTGTTTAGGTTCTTCTACAGGTTGTGTCGTGTGTTGCTAGTGTAGATAGACGTTGAGGACCAAAAAGAGTGATTAACAAGATTATTAAGAGACGGGATCTTTTGTCTAATATTATGGTGTCTTATTAATCTTAATTATTCATTTATGCGAGTCTCGCATTCATTTATGCAGAACCACACGGGATCTACTTGAATAAATGGCTGAGATTTACGGGACAGAATAAGACACTATAATATTGGACAGAGAATCTAGACTCGGTTATCTTATAATCATTTTCTTTATTTATCTATATGTATTTAAGTTTGTAATTTTTGGTAAATTAGAACAATTTCCCAATTCATATGTAGATATTTCCCCATGAAACAATTTCATTTTGATTTTCTAACATGTCTTTAAATTCGAATAATCACGTAAACAAAGCTTATCTCAATTTTGATGAATATATTATTACTTATCGAAGAATTTAAAGTTTAATTAAAAAAATATTAAATAAAAATTAATTGATTTATTTAATTTATAAAATTGATTAATTAAAAAACTGATTAATTAATAAACTAATCAGTTTTTAACAACAAGATTTATTAAAATAAATCTAATTAAAAAATTTAAAATCGAAAAATTGTACAATTAAATGGACTAAATCTGATTGAGTTTTTTAATTATTGGTAATTACAAATTTCCTGTAATAGATGACCGTATGGACGGTTCATCTAATTTTCCTCCTCTAAAAACTTTATTGACCATAATTAGGCATGGTACTTTAAATTTATTGACCAAAGAAGCTTAATCAATCATATGAATGAAGATTTTATTAAGTGCCTCAATTTAATAGGAGCTACAGGCCTCAGATACATTAAATCAATAAATTCTTATAAATTAAAATAAATCAATTAATTTTAATTTAACAATCTCTTTATTTCAATTAAACTTCAAATTATTCAACTGATAAGAATAATCTCTTTCAATCATACTTCAAATTCTTTATTTTTATTCGATTTTATGACAGTTTAATGCCGATTGAACCTTTTCAACTTTAAACATCTTACATTACGAGTTTAACTTCTGGTTTAATTTTAAAACATTGATATTTAATAATTATGTTAACATAATTTGTAATTATCGTAATCACAGTGTGACTTGTGAGTTTGTATTCAAGATTATGCTTCCAAAAATCAATAAAACCTACTAGGGAGTATCTGCAATACTTTTTGACTGAATTTAATATTGAAATATAAGTGATTCATAAGATTGAATATTTGGGGTAAATTCGTAACTCACTTGTGACTGCGTAGACTAAATAGGAACTTTGAACATCACGTGCTAATCATTTATGTAGATATAGATTTATGCCATATCATATGCTTTGGTTAGTGATTAGTATTAGATAGGTCTTGGTCAAAAAGTAACTTTTTACATGTAAGATGTGACATGTCCAACATAAGTGTGGAGGAAGTTTGGTGAATCTCGACCTAATCCTATGATCAGTCGGCTAGTATTGCATAGGTTTTTTTCTTCTTTTGAAGAATCAAACTTTTAGCCTATATTTGGCTGTCATTGAGAGTTTTATAATAGAATGAAATGCAAAATTATTCTATTGTTTAGAATGAGATTTTATAATCGAATAGAATGGGATAAGATAAAAAAGGAAAATTTTATATTACATTTCATTTTATCCTAAACAGTAAAAATAAAAACTCTGATTTAAAAAATTTAGGATGAAATGTAAAATGATAAACAACTTTATATTATATTACATTGTAAACCATTCATCCAAATAACATTTTATTATATCATATTATGAACCATTCCATCCTTTCCAAACAACAATTTTCTAATATTACATCTATTTTATTCCATTCCATTAAAAACTTCACTTCCAATCAAAGATAGCTTTAAAGTGCATAATAGAGCTGACACTAACATAGAATAGACAGCACAACTAAGGTTTGAATATAAGAATCAAACTTATGGGAAAGAGTTTTAACTGTTTTATTCTCGGACTGAAAGGAGTTCAGATTAAATTGTTCACCAACAATCAAACCTTATCAATCCTCAATACAATAGTTTGTTTTCGGGAAGCATTGAGTTGGCTAAAAACCTTATCCTTCTTTCCAATTTGCGTAGAAACGGATTCTCAGATTGTTACTCAGTTTTTGCACTCTACGCTTGCATTTTCCTCATATTTTTCGATGATCATTTAGGATTGTAAAGTTCTGATTAACGAGCTTCCTTTTACCTCATGTGCATTTGTTAGAAAACCAGCGAATCAAGTTGCTCATACGATAGCTAGGGCAGCTAATTCTATGCCTGGTTTAGAATAGGGGATATGCCCTCCTTCTTTTCTGTATGATGTTTTAACTATGGATATCAATAATATGCGATAGCTAGGGCAGCTAATTCTATGCCTGGTTTAGAATGGGGGATATGCCCTCCTTCTTTTCTGTATGATGTTTTAATTATGGATATCAATAATATGCGCTAAGCGCAATCGTTCTAAAAAAAAAATCTACAAATCCTTGTATTTATAACTAGGAAAGAAGAATCAACTCAATTCGAGGCCCCGTGCCTCGACAAAATTTTCGACCTGCAGCAAAAATCCCTTCAAGCATTCATCCATGGCTACCTAGCATCAGAATAGCTAACCATAACTTACACATAAAACTCCAGTTCTCTACTTTTTCTGGTTTTCATTTTCATGTTCTGTCTCATATCCACTAAACCATACTTGTGAAGCCTTTTCATAATTAGGAACAGACTAGTCACTTTAACAGAAGCAGTAAAGGAATATGAATTTCAGAGGATTAACATAAAAATGAGAACAAATTACATGAAGAATGGTGAGAGAAACCATATGAAATCGTATCCGGCTTACTGACATATTAAGTGTCAGAATCCATGGATGCCATTACGTGTCAAAGTTGTTATTAACACAGCAAAAAAATTATAAACAGGAGGATACAGAAACTGCATAAGTACCATACTTGAACCAGGTAAGCAGCAATTTGATCAGTGCACCCGCCAGTCACAGACAAAAATGTCATATTTTGCAGCAATGGATAGTTGCTGTTTTAAAGCTCGAATTCTTCATCCTTGAGAGCTACAGCTGCAGCTTCCTCTTCTTCATCATCAATAGCAAAGTATTCATTCTTTTCGATAGGCCTAAACATGTAAAACATTATGGCATAAAACACCAAACTTGCTGTCTCCTCTGCAGCATTACTCACCCACTGGTACTTGTAATATGCAATTGTCTTAAGAGCAAACACCACAATCCTCGTAAAGTACAAGTATCCGATTACAACAATGTAAAACTGTCTAAACAACTGCAGTTTAGCCAAGTTCCTCGCGGCCTTCCCATCGGTCTTTGACGTCTCACGCAGGGATCTAATGGACCAGACAATAGGGAAGATAATGGCACAACAACAGATAATATCAACCAACAAAAAAAACTGATTCCAAGTAACCCAATCTCTGATAAAGGGTCCAGTCTCACCAATCACAACAGAGGCCACATTAGCTAAAACCTGAAGAGGAATCACAATCATCAAAACCTTCTTTTCTCTCTCTTGCAAAAATGGCTTCAAGAATGACCAACCAGTACCAATCAACACAATCACAGTAAAAAGCAACACAACCCTAATAAACTGGAATATATAGAACAAAACATCCCAGCCATGCGGGGTCCCTGTAACCTTCACATAATGCTTATCCTCAGCTGCACAGATCAAGTTCAAAGCTTTCATCAACAACAATACACCCATCAACAAATGGATCCGCTGCACGCACCTTCGGTTCTCGTAACAAGCATAGACCCAAAATCCCAGAAACCCCAAGTACGCAATCGAATAGAAGCTGTAAAGTGAAGGAAGCGCGGTCCTGCCCGCGGAGAGATAGTCTCGAGAACCATCTCGATCCACATTGTAGACCTCCGTGTGGACGAGCATCGATACGGATGTCTCGGGCGCGCAATTCGCAAAATAGAGAGAGTACTCGTTGGGCGCGGTCACCGGGTACGACTGATTGAACGAGGACAGAGGCGGCGGCGAGAGATCCCGGAACGTGAACAGAGGTTGAATGAAGTGAGAATCTAGGACGCAAAATTCTGCGTTTTGTTGGGCTTCGAGGATGAGTTGGATCAGGGACTCTTCGGAGAGGAGGAAGAACCCGAGACGAGACGGACTCGGGTTCGGTGCTTCCATCGTGGCGGTGACAGAGACGGAAGAGACCCGAATGCCGACGTGGCCGGTGTGGGTGAACCCGAACTTCTCGAAGAGGATCATGGGGCGCACGTCGTTGGTGATCGTGAGGGTTTTGATCTCGGCGGTGGCGGGGGTAAAAAGGGAAATTGACAGGAGGAGAGGGAGGAGACGGAAGGGTAGTTTCGCCATTTTGGCGGTGGTCGCTTAGTCGCTTGTGGTTGGAGATTTCAAGAAGGAAGACGAAAGAGAGAAGAAGTCCGGGCGTTTACCTTTAACGAAAGAGAGACCGTTAGTTGGCCGTTGAGAGCTCGTGCGGGGCAATAATCATGAGACTGCGTCGTTACGGAACAATCATGCATTGTCGTTTTGGGCTTTGGGCTTTATGAAAAGCCCAATGTGTGGGAAATACTTTTGTTGCTGCCAATTGATAGTATTGCTCAAATTCATATTCTGAATTTGTATTTTTAAATGAATTCAAATATAATTCTCAAATTATCATTTACCATATTATAATTCTATATAATTACCACAAATGATTTTTTTTTCCTTTTTTTTGAATGGATTTTCTTTTCTAATGAATTTTGTTTTACAATTCGATTGTTTCCACAATTCGAAAACAATATTTTTATTAGTTAAGAGTAAGATTGCGGAGTACTCGATTGACGTGATTTGTAGGCTATTGCGTCAATCTGAAATTTAACTTAGTGCACATCTAAATGATAACGACTACGGATCCTCTGTTTAAAAAAACATAGTTTTATAGAATTATTAGTATGACATTTTTTATGATAAAAAAGTACAATTTTTATTTTTAAGATGTTTGTTAAGAAATTTATAAAAATATATAACAATCCACCAATTACATGTTCTTAAATCAACTATTGTGTTAGATATAAATAATTGACAACAAACTCTAATATAAAAGAATATTTAATTATTTATAAATAATTTAAAAAGTATCTCAAACCAATTATACGAGTCATATTTTAAAAAGTAAATTATTAATATATAATATTTTCAAAGTAATATTCTATATTTTGTTTCATATTGACAAAAAAATGAAAATATATAATATTATTTCAAAGTTTGATACTACTGATGCCAATTTTTTAAGTGGTATTAGACGATATTCTGAATATAGGTATAATTAAAATAATTTTTAAAAATTATCTATAAATTTATAATTTTAAATTATTTTAGAATTACAAAATAATATTTTATGTATTTTATATTTTAAAATAGAAAAGAGTTATTTTGTAAGTTTATAAAATTAAAAGATAATATTATAATTTTAAAAAATATCTAAAATGATATATTGATACTATAAAATTATTTCAAAGTAATGCCAATTATTGATTATGAGATTATCCATATTTAGAAAGAGCTAATTGAAGTTACTATTTGACATTAGAATCATTTCAAGTATTGGTAATCCATGTGAACTTATGACCAAACTAAAACCATATTATATAAATTTTGTTCCAGTCAAACTATAGTCCTAACGGGATAAACTAATGATTAAAAAATTGAACCGATTCGATTTATTTAATCATGAATTTTTTGAACCGATCAACTTTTTTGTTCAGTTTTTTAACTTTTTAGTTGAATTTATTTTAATAATTTTGATTTTTAAAAATTGATGAATTTATTAATTAATTAGTTGATTTTTATAATCTAATCAATTTTTATAAATAAAAATTAATTAAATAATTTTATTTAATTTTTTATATTAATTTTATAACAATTTAATATTAGTTAAAATTTTAAAATCTTAAAATTTTTTATTTTCAATTTAATTTTTAAAAATTTGATATAAACCATCATATCAGTGCACTTATAAATATAATAACAACAAAAAGAAAACAGTTAATTATTGTTATAGCACATGTTTGCTCTCTTTATTGGGGGAATTGAAGTAATCATAACATTTATTTCATCTTCTCTTCCCCCTTTCCCGAGAAGCAAACAACGTTTTTCTCTTTTAAAAAACCCCTCATCATAACCTAGTGATTTTGGCATAGGTGACACATACTTTCGTTGCTTAACCAAATAGTCAGAGGTTCGATTCTTAGGAATACAGCAAACTCCTGGGCCAGCGGTAGCCCTCTTTGATTTGAGATGTTCCAGTCGCGGAATGATTAGTCCTGGACTAAATCCTTTTTTTTTTAAACAATCTCTTCATCGTTAGGCTATTTTTGATCGAAGATTTCATCATTTTGATAAATATTTTATAATAAGATGGAATAGAAGGTGTTTTATTACATCTTAAATAATAAAAATAGAAAATCTCAAATTTAGAGAGTTTAGGATGTAATGTAAAATGATACCCTATATTACATTATAAACCTTAATATATTACATGATAAACCCTTCATTTAAATAACATTTTACTATATCACATTATGAACTCTTTCATTTCTCTCAAATAATAATTTTCTAATATTATATTTATTTACGTTTCATTCTATTATAAATCATTTGATTTCATTGTATTACATTTCATTCTATTAAAAATTTTACGTCAAACCAAATATAACCTTAGACTTTGTAATTAAAGTCAAAGATTTTAGATTAATCTTGAATAGCCTAAAATTAAATTTAAACAGTTTCAATAATTCAAAAAATTTTCAAAATATATATTATCAAAATTTTAGTATTTATAACTCCAATTAAACTAATTCAACTCCATTAATTGTCATAGCAACATATTAAAAGTGACTAATATTATTAAAAAATTAAGATAAATAAATCTTAGATAGTTTGAACATATTGAGAGGAGTTACCCAGATGCTCTAGTGAGAAGATTCTACTCAGAGATTAAAAAAAAAGAAACTCTTAAAAAAAATCAGAGCAAGTGATCAAGAATGATATAATATTGCTAAAACTTATCAAAAATATGACTCACAATAAAAAACTTTGACGTACTAAGTTACAGATATAGATAAAGGATCTCTTATAAAGAGACCCTTGTTGTCCTCATAAATCTTTTAATGTTTTCTTCTTGTAGTTAACTTAAACCTTTAAATATGTAGTATTTACTCTAATCTTTTTTCTACCTACCCTGATGATTATTATTTTAACTTTTATTATTATGCTCGCAGCTTTTAATTTTTTTAATTATTATTATTATTATTATTATTATTATTTAATAAAAAGGAAAGTAACAGGACAAATTACATACTGGGT
>JAOSBL010000004.1:27144334-27178075 GCA_027568915.1 Erythroxylum roraimae
AAAAGGAAAGTAACAGGACAAATTACATACTGGGTCGTGAGTGACTGACCCCCAATTCATCCTCTGCTAGGAGAGATATGCAACTCCTCGGTGAGTACTCAAAAGTAGTGATCCCTAGGGAGAACTGGCTTGCAAATTTTGCAAGCCAGTCCACACACCTATTACCTTTGCATTATCATTATTATTATTATTATTATTATTATGACCTTAATGTTATAAAGTAGAAGTACGAACAAAGCATGTAGAATTATGGTTGCTGAGCAACCTTACAACAACACGTGACTTGTCCATTTCTCCCGAACCTTATCAACCTTAATGATTGTTGGCATAAATTAATCAATCAGATGTCTGACAGTTGGGAAAATAAATGCTCTAAAAAAAGAATTTCTTTAATTTTTTAAAATCTATATTTTTAATTTTTAGTATTAAAAAGGTACTTTAAATTTTTACTAACATTTTTTAAAATTATTTTAAATCAAATTTGTTATCGAAATAAAATTTAAAATAATCATACAGATTCTATTACATGGTTTAAAATACTGAATAAAATTACATTTTCTGATATTCTTAAATAATTTAATAAGTACGTGAAATAATAAAAAAGACTTAATCTTTAATAAATAGATAGTGTAATCTTTTAATTTTTTAAATCTTATAAATGAGAAAGTATATTTCTTATAATTTTTCTAGACCCTTCTAATTTGACATGTTATGTAATTTTTAAGAATTATTAATAAGTCCTTATAATTTAAATTTTTTAACACTCTTTTAAAAACTTTAACTACAAACTCTAAAACAATATCGTCTTTTCACGTGACATTACATATGATAATACATATGACATTAAATAATGTTGTTTAAAAGTTTATAGATAAAATTTATAACAGAAATTAATCGATGAGATTAAAATTGTAAGAGAATTATTAATAATTTTAAAAAGTCGTGAAGAATGGACTCAAATGATTGACATAAGATAGCATTCTACATTTCTAATGTCTTGTACTAATGAACAGTCATGTCATTTGAGCTAACGGTCATCTCATCATCATTTCAAAGCAATGTGATAAATATCTATGATCTTACGGTTAGACATTTTTGTAATTTTTCATAAAGTTAGACAATATTTAATTGCATTTTTTATTTTTTTAATAATTTATCGGTTAAATTACGTAATTTGATCTGAATAAAGATAATAAAGTAGCCCAATAAATGACCTAAATCAATAGGTAGAAGTCTGAGTGGAAGATAAATCTCAATCAGTGTGGACCGAACCTATATCGGGCTTGTAATAGAGAAGCCCGATATAGAAGCTGTATATAAAAGTTAAGGTTTCTTACAATTGCTCATATCAATCATAAGCATAAGGATTCTCTGACATGTTATGAGAGCTTACGCTTTGAGAAAACTGTAGAAAGACGTTGACCGAGTTTCGGTGAGGAGTTCCCGTGAAGACGATGGTAAATTGCGCTCGTTTCGGCTTCAGAAAGCTCGTTTGAAGTTGTGGAACCAAAATCAGGTTTTTTTTTGCATTTCTTCATTTCTTGCCCTTTTACGTTTGATCTGGGATATGTAACAAAGGTATTGTTACGTATTACACGTAGTATTAGAGCGATGATGTGATCGGGTGGTTAAAAAAGGAGTTTTTTCAGTTTTTCTCTCCATAAGGTTTTCGGAAAATAAACTTCTGTTTCTCGATTTTTTATTGCATGAAAGTAGTATACATGTGTTTAGCCTTGAGAAGCGGGGTGAAAATAAGCTCGAGAGCACAAAAATTTGACCCGAAATTCTCTGGAAATCAACATTTTCTGACGAGGGCGACGGAGACGTCGAGTGCATGTGCCACATGTGCCCAAAGGGTGAACAGTACCTCCCACGGGGCGGTACGTCTGGCATATGCCTTACACGCCAGACACAAGGTCGACACGTGGGTGGACCGTGTCTCGCAAAATGTCGTGCGTGCCGCAACTCTCCACTCGCTACAGTGCGTTGACACACTACTAACATCAACAGCTACAATAATTTTAAAAAAATACACAAAATTTTCAGATTTCCCGTAAGGGTGCCCGGGGTATTTTGGGTCAGTTTTCGAGTCTGAGAAATTTATAAAGTGAATTTTTTCATTTTTTTGGATTTATTAATTAAAGTTTAACTCTAAGAAAAGGAATCAAGGGATTCTGAATCAGATTTCAAGTGAATTTTCATGCTTCGAATATCGTATGAGGGAGATACTTCAAGTTTTCGGTTCAGTGTTTGGGATCGCATGATAGTTACTCGAAAAGAAATTGAGACATTCTGAAACCATTTTTGAGTAAATATTTGTGCAACGAACTTGCCATAAGGGAGATATATGAGGTTTTAGTGTCTTGGGTGATTGGTTCAGTGTCCAGTGATGCACGATAATCGCTCTACTGAGTTTTTTCCTTTGCGAAAGTTTCAAATGAAGTTTTTAGAGAATGTCTTCAGCACGAGTGTGTGACAATGAGACTGTGCATTTAGATTTTTGCATTTATTGATGTTACATTGTCACATACCATATGCCCATAAAGAATATGAGTATAACATAAAGATGTATCTCTTGTGTTTGTGGACTTTTTGAGTGCTGAAAAGGATGTAGTCACCAAAGTGGCCTTTCAAGTCAGTATTTTGAATTGTTCTGCTTACATATTGGGGGATGTCTCTGATTTTATGTTTAGTTATTCTGCCCAAAGGTGTTGGCGCCTTACATAATATTTTGAGATGTGCATAAAGGCATTAGATGGAGGAAAGCTGTTGCTTAAGTAATCTATTCGCCTAAAGGTGGTAGTGTCACGAGAGTTGGTAGTTTGTACTATGATCGCTTTTATGTGGAGGTCTAATTGCATATATTATGTATTCAACCCAAAGGTATTTCATAATATGTGTGATCGGATTTTCAGTAAAGATACTATTCAACGGCTTTGAGTATCGCTATTATCCTACATTTGTGCTAATTGATACATTGTTATTTTGTAGTCACCTTTTCGGTCAATAAAATCAGTGTCACCATTGAAACCCTCACTGGTTTCAATACAAAGAAGTGGACGGAGGATGTATTGAATGTTATGGAGACAACTAAAGTTGATATGGCCATACGAATAGATAGGCTATCTCTACCTACATCCATGAGCTCGAGAGTTCATAAAGTAGCCTATAAAGCCTAGGATCGGTTTAACATATTATATCTTATGACCATTAAAATATCCATACCTAACCATCTGCTTAGTGGACTTACGAACACATATATAACTAAGGAGTTTCTTGGTAATTTCTCCCAAAGGTATACAGTCTCACCTAATGTTAAGACAGGTGCCTTGATGAAAGAATTATTCTCCATGAGGTCTACAGGAGAAGGGAGAGTAAAGGAGTATATAATAAGAATGATTCATCTTCACAGTAGACTGAAGATGCTAAACATTCCTCTTCCTAATGTCTTCATTGTTCACCAGACTCTGAATACACTCCCTCCAGAATTTAGTAATCTGGTGATGACATATTACTTGCTGGATGAGGAATGAGACTTCAACACTTTGATAGCCCATTGTATTGCTGAGGAGGAGAAACTCAAGTTTGCTACTCCTACAACCCTCGAAGCAACTAAAGGGAAGGCAAAGATGAAGCCCGTTAAGTTCAAAGGTAGAAAGTTCAAATCTTCTTTACATGCTGATGTTGGTCAAACTAGTGCTGGTAAAGGTTCGCATGACATAAAAAAACTAGCAGTATAAGGCCTAGAAGGGAAGACTGTGACATCAGGTAACTCCTTGGCTTATTAATTTATGAATCTAATTTGCGATAGTCGCATTAAGTATTTGGTGGCCATATAGTGGAGCATCTGATCAAGGTGCTTCTATGATGCAAGGGTTCATATCCAGGATAAAGCCTAATAAAGGGAAGGAGAAATTGATGGTTCACAGCAATGAAGAAGTAGAAGTAATATCTATGAGGAATGTATGTAATGAACCTTGTTGTAAGCTTCATTTGGGTTTTACACGACACATTTTATATGTGATCTTTTGATCAATTTTGGACAAAGAGGGTTAATGTTTTGTATTTAATGCTTTTGTTAGACAGTTGTTGTTTAATGCAAAACATAATGGTACAACTTTCTTGTCATATGGTTTGTATAGAATGTTTCTTACCCCGAATTAGATATAAGCTTCTTTATATCTTGCTAAACAAGTTATGAAATGAAGAACCCTGATGAATAAGAAGTTATACATGGTGTGTCATAAAAGTTTAAGCTACATTTTCAGAGCTAGGGTTGAGAGATTAATCAAGGAAAAAATTTCTCAATTCTAGATTATGATGATCTAAGAACATGTGCTAACTGTTACAAAGGTAAGTTGACTAATAAGGATATTGAGGTCAACTTATGCTTTTGACTTGTTGAGTCTGATACATAAAGATATCAGTAGACCTTATACAGTTGCATTGTGCAATTCTAAATGTATTCTGACATTACAGTTATGTGTTCTTGCTTAAAGACTGAAGGTTGGGAACTAATGGGGAGCATTCATCAAGATAGTCAGATTTGACTGTGGAGGAGAATATCATGGCAAGCATGGTGTTTCAGAATTTGAAATGGTCCATTTGCTAGATATTTGGAATCAGTTGGAACAGTGACTTAATTCATTATGCTGAGTAGTTATGGGCAAAATGATGTGTTGCCGAAAGGCATAACTGCCCTACAGGACTTGAAGAAGTCGATGCAGAACAAGGCTATTCTACCTGATTATCTAGAAGTTTAAAAACCCAGTCTTGCATAGATTCGTGTATATGGCTGCCCCACTGAGGTAATATAATTCTTATAGAGAAAGATTGCATGCTCATTCAGCTCATTGCTATTTAGTAAGATATCTCAACCATTTTAAGGCTACAACTTTTATTGTATAGAAAGAGGGACCAGAATAGTGGAATCATAAGCAGCTAAGTTTCTGGAATACAATGTCTATGATGATGGTGGGCTCTTTGACCCTTCAGATGATAGCAGGGCAGATACTACAGTTATCATGTACCAGCTACTCATACAATTAGATCCGGTGGATCTAGGTCTCTATATTGTGCCTGTATAGGAACAGGAAATCCATACCTTTACACAAAGTGGTTCCTAGGGGTACAAGATCTAATGTAGTTAGGTAAATCCACCAGAGTGAGATGACCTGCTATCCCATCTGATTACATAGCCTATCAGGTGTACAGGACTATGATATTAGACATGTTTCAAATCTAGTTAGTTTTACAGAAGCTGTTTATGGACTCAATGCGGATGTGTGGTGGGATACAATGAATGACAAGTTGCAATCCATGAAGCATATTAAGGTTTGGGAGCCAGTTGATTTATAGTGGAACTATAAACTCATCAGTTGTAAATGAAGATTAGACCTAAAGGACTTCGGGACAAAGTTTAGCAGTTTATGGGTTCTCTCAGTTGCCAAATGTTTCATTCAGGGAGAAAGGTTGACTTTATGTTACCTTTTATGTCGTATCCTCGTAGGATACATTTTAAGTAATTAAGGCAATTGTAGCTCATAATGATATAGAGTTACATCATATAGCTGTCAAAATTGCTATCCTGAGTAAAGACCTTTATAAAAAGGTCTATAAGGTACAACCTGAAGGATTTTAGGATCCAAATGGAACTGATATGGTTTGCGCGTTATACAGATCAATGTAAGGTTTACATCAAAACTTCCGAAAGTGATACCTTACAGTTGATGAGGTTATGACCTCTTTCGTCTTCATGAAAAATACAGTTAAAAGATGCTTATACTATGAGGTCAGGGGGAGCAAAATTATCTTCATATTACTACATGTGGATGATATATTGCTCACGTCAAATTACTTGACCATGTTGTATAAGGTTAAACAACTTTTGGTCAAGAACTTTGATGTGAAGGACCTTGGCGTAGCATCTTTTGTCCTAAGTATTCAGGTTCACCAGGACAGATCTCAACACTCATCAGGGATCTCACAGAGTGCATATATTGAGTATGTGTTACAAAGGTTTAATACGGTTATCAATAAACTTGTCGTAGCACCTATCTCTCATTGTGAGAGGTAATCTTTGGCACAATATCCAAAGAATAAAGTAAAGAGAGAGGTTATGAGGAATGTTCCGTATACTAGTATGGTTGATAGCCTGATATATGCTTAGCTATGTATTAGGCGGGACATTGCATTTACTGTTTGACTTTTTGGTCAATATCTGGTTAATCCAAGTGTAGACCATTGGAATGCAGTCTGGCGAGTGTTAAGATACTTAAAGGAACTAAGAATTATAAGTTGACATATAGCACTGTCAACAGACTAAACCTCGTAGGGAATTTAGATTCAAATTTAGCTATGTGTCCGGATGATCGAAAGTTCACTTAAAGTTACATGTTTTAAGTTTGCAAATGGTACGATGTCGTGGAAAAGTGTCAAGTAGATACGGGTGACTTCCTCGATCATGCATACAGAGTGCATGCTATGGGGCTGCTTCACAGATAGTTTAGCTCAGAAACTTGATTGATGATTTGTCTGTGGTTGATTCAGTGGCTAGACCTATTTGGTTGTACTATGATAATCTTCTTGTTGTGTTGTTTATTAACAAAAGAGAATATCACAGGTCTTAGCATTTAAAGGTCAATTATTTGGTCATAAAGGTGTTGATATAAAAAGGTGACATTAAGATTTGGAGCATTTAAGGACTGAGGAAATGATAGTCGATCCTTTAATTAAAGGACTTCGCCCACTTGTGTTAGTGACACAAGTATACAATATTGGTGTTTTGACGTCCTTAGGCATTGTTAGTTAGGGAATCGTTATGTTTGCTCCATGTATATTTATACATTTGATGTATTATGATGGTATGATGGTTCATCAATAAAGACGATCATCATTTATCCTCGGTAATACGTGTTATTGTATATTGTCATAATACATATAAAAGTCTTCAGATTTGTGTCGATCTTAATCACTTAAAGGTCATTGGGCATATATACAGATTGACTTTGTGCCTATGTCATTTAGACGCATACAGTTTTATACGGATATCCATAAAGTTTCACATAACATAGGGGGATATAAGTTTTTAATCTTATAAAGGTTCTCTAATGTAGTTTAGCATTCAGTTGGAGAACATAAATGTTTTCTCTAATGCAGTGTAACATTTGGTGAGAGGAAACAAATTTTCTTTAATGTTGTTTAGCATTTGGTGAGAGAAAACAAGATTTTTCTAATGCAATTTAACATATGTGGTTTAGCATAAAGTTTGAGAAATTGAGACCTATAAACGAAGATGATATAATTTAGATCATAAAGGTATCATCCTAATTTGTCACACTTCATTTTTCCATTCATGTTAGTGAGGTATTAGGTATATGTGATTGTATTGGATCTGTGCCGCACATGACACATGCATTTGATACTTTTTGGTATCGAAAGCCTTGCAGGATGAAATGATGAACTTTCGTTATCTTTGGATCAAATGTTTTGTTTTTCAAACCTAGTCACTAATACAGTAACGTGACTAAACTGAGTTTTTAAATTGTTTTAAAATTAGAGTCAACACTCCAATTAAGTATTGTCCAAGGGGGAGATTGTTAGACATTTTTTTTAATTTCGCATAAAGTTGGACAATATTTAATTGCAAATTTCGGTTTTTAAATAACTTATTAGTTAAGTTACGTAATTTGATCCGGATAAAGATGATAAAGTGGCTCAATAAATGATTTAAATCAATGGGTCGAAGTCCAGGTGAAAAATGGATCACAATCAGTATGGACCGGACCCATATCGGGCCTATGATGAGGAAGTCTGATATAGAAGCTATATATATAAAGGTTAAGGTCTCTTGCGGTTGCTCATATCAATCGTAAGCATAAGGATTTTTTCACCCGTTAAGAGAGCTTACGTTTTGAGAAAATTATAGAAAGACGTTGATCGCGTTCCGATGAGGAGTTCCTGTGAAGACGACGATGAATTCGCGCTCGTTTTGGCTTCAGAAAGCTCGTTTAAAGTTATGGAACTGAAATCATATATTTTCCGCATTTCTTCATTTCTTGCCCTTTCACGTTTAATCCGGAATACATAACTAAGATATTATTACGTGTCACACCTACAATAATAAGTAGAATCCTAATCATCATCCTTATCGAATAAATTTTTGTATGATTATAGATTTAATACGAAACTCCTTTATTCGTATTGTCACTCCTATCATTGGTTGTTCTCTATCATTTACTAAACCTCGCCTTTCAGATTTTGCTGTAATTATTTTTCTTCCATATAATGTCAAGACTATCCAAATAGCACCTACTTTTTTGAAGTGTTGTTTATTACACAAAACCACTCTTTTTAAATCAAGAAAAAATGGAAAATAGTTTTAAAATGGAATAGTTTCGTAATAAGTTAATGCATAATAATAAGTTGCTTCGAATGACTATATATAGATAGTAGTATAGAAAATCCAAAGTCTGCCTAAAAGACAAAAAAACATGCAGAATTCAAAAAGCTGCTAAACTTGATCACGTGTAACACATGCGGGTGACTCCCGGTCGCCGGGAAGCAGTTGTTACTGTAAGAAAGATTGTTGGTTCTTTCTACCTACTGCCAAGTCCCTTTGGTCGGTTTGGTAGAAACTGCTTCCTCTCCTCTGTTTCATTTGTTCTGTCCTGTGGTTGGTGCTTCTTGTTTTCTCGGTCTAATTATATATATATATATATATACAATGACGAACTCATAAATTTAAAATGGAAGGATTTAAATATTTAATTTTTTTAAATTTTAAGAGATCCAATATATCATTGACCTTTAAATAATTCCATCTTTATATATATAAAAAAATTAAAAATTAAAAATATTTATTTTTTAAATCTTAAGAGCTCAGTGGCCGTCCCTATATAATAATAATAATAATATATAATATAATATAATATATTGTAAAATAAAATATTTGCAAAAGTAAAAGTTTAATTTATGAAATATTAAGAAATTGTTTGGCTCCGGTTTTACTTTTTTGATTTTTGATTTTTAAATAAAAATATATTTAATTGTTTGAGATGAAATCAGATTCTTCACGGAATGGAGTTATAATTACGTTACTGTCAACAATAATTGCAAAGAGGTTGTTAGGAGCATGTGATTGAAGCTCAATTTGCTTGTTATTATCGGTTGGTGTGACTTTGATGTTAAATAACATTACTTATTTAACATTACTTATTAGACCCATTTAATGCGACAACCAAGTTGATATCAATCTCATATAAATATCGCAAGAGTAAAGGTCAAGGTTCGATTTTTGACTTTGAATATGAAGCAGTTTTAAATTTTTGGGCCAGTTATCCCATTCTGTGAGGTGTCTACAAACTAGCGAGGAGATTAGTCACTGGATCCGCTGGTGAATACCCTGGATTCATATCTAGGAAAAAAAAAGGTAGAGTTAATTTATATAAGTCAATTTTCTAATTAATGTTTTTAAATCAGACTAAAAGTTAAACTGGTAAAACAAGTTGTTTAAAGTTTTCAAAGTTTAACCAGTATTGAACATCATAAAATCAACTAATGATTGATTAAAATTAAATAATTTAAAATACGATTGAAAGAGATTATCGAAGTATTAGAAGATTAATTAAAAAAGATTTTTAAATGAAAATTAATTGATTTATTTTAGTTTTTAATAATTTATTAATCTATAAAAATTGATCGATTAATTAATAAACTGATAGTTTTTAACAACAAGAGTTATTCAAGTTGAACGGTTCAAAATTTTTAAGATTGAACCAACCAGACTGATTGGGTTTTTAATTTATTACTTTTAATAATTTATTTAATTTTTTGTGATACTAAATATGTGCCTTTAATTCATAAATATTTAAAAAACATATATTCAAATGATATGTTTTTAAATTAAAAATAAGCTAATCCTTTTATCACTTTATAAATATCAAAATTTTGTGGATGGTAGAATATTATTTTTAATTTTTAATTTAATAATAATGATTATTTTATTTAATAAATAATATGATAAATATGAGTCTAATTACATAATAATAATTATTAAAATATATATGGAATATTATTTATATATAAAAATAAAAATGAAGTGGGCCACCAGACATATGGACAAGACACGGAAAGAGAAACTAAGGTTAAGCTCATCCTCGTAATTAAGGAAAGAGGCATACAAGTAGACGAACTAAATGCCCAAATTAGCCCTCATTTTAACCAAGATTTACAAGCGCCCAAAGTGAAGATTCTCGTTATTGAGCAAAAGATTAGACCCAGATATCTATGGTCACAGATAGGAATACCTATTTATTGCTTTAGCCAAGTTGATCTGTGACTCCTCTTCTCTTCTCTATGCTTGGATTTTTTTTTCTATTTTCTCTGTTAATTTTTCCTATCAACACAAAGTCCAAACTTCGAAGCCTCAAGATTTTTATATACAGTTTCAAAGCATCAGAGAAGCCAAACCCCAGATAAGAAGAAGAGACAAAATTTGATATTTGTACGTAATTGACTTCGTTTTGAGCTGTGCGGTTGTAAAACGACCATCTTTTTTTTTTTTTGTGGGTTGTCAGGAAATTTTCGAATCCGTAAGTTCATCATCTGCTTTTCATCGTTCTGTTAGAGCAGTTCAAGTTCAATTACTTTCTTTCTTCCATTTTTTTTGAAAAGTTTTTTTTTTTAATGTTTGTTGTGCTAGTCTTCATTGCGTTGTTTGTATCGATTTCGAGTTCTAGTTTCTTTGTTTGTTGAAATGAGGAATCTGTTTGAAAGAATTCTCTGTTAGTTTCTCATTTCGTAATTTGCTTTTCGGCTTTTGGATTGCAACATCTGTGGAGTGGCACTGCTAAGCCTGTTCCGAGTTCGGCGGCCAAAAGGAGCCGAAGTCTTTGTTTTCTTTTGGTTGATAAATGGTTTCTCAATCTCGTTTATGTTATTATCTTAGTAGCCAAACAGAGGTATGGGTTCTTTTAGCTTTTTATTTCATGGGTCAGTTTCAAATTCTTTATTCTTTTCCGTGGATGGGCGGGTTTCAAATTCCAACAGCTTTTGTACTGGTTTAATTTTAAGGTTCCTTTTATGTAACAATTTTTGGATGTCTTCTTACATTGAACTTGAAAATGAAATGCAGATATCCTGATACCACAGTAGAAGAAAAAGCAATAATCAAGAAATCTGAAGGGTTTGGTCGTGGAGGGAGTAACTTATAATTAGTTTTTGGTGTTTTCAATTGGAAAGGGAAAACATCAAGACTTTAGATAGCGTTTATCAGATATTGTAAGTGTAGTGGGGTGATTGAAGGATGAGTTTGGTGGGAAGAGTTGGGAGCTTGATTTCACAAGGCGTATACAGTGTTGCCACCCCATTTCATCCATTTGGTGGAGCTGTTGATGTTATTGTGGTTCAACAGCAAGATGGATCATTTCGGAGCGCCCCTTGGTATGTTCGGTTTGGTAAATTTCAAGGTGTGCTTAAAGGGGCTGAGAAGATTGTGCGCATAAATGTAAATGGTGTCGAAGCAAATTTTCATATGTATCTCGATAATTCCGGTGAGGCTTATTTCATAAAGGAGGTGGAATCTGGTGATGAGAGCAAGACGAATGAGGCTTTAAAGGATTCTGACAGCATGGAAATGCCACTTGAGGATGGCAGTGCTGTTAAGAACATAGTGCACATTGGTCAACTAAAGCATAGTGTTTCTGATTCTGGGGTAGCTCAATTGCGAGAGGAGTGTGACTCATCAGGTGTAGGTCAACTTGAGAGGACAGAATCTGATGTAGATCATAGATATTATGACTTCCAAGACGAGCAATCTTCCGTAGAGGGTTCAGTTGAGATATCAGAATATGGGTCTGGTAGATATGAAAATTTAGATGGTGATCCTCTTGCAGAACCTCATGGTTTAGATTCAGAAGTGATCTTGGTGAGCGTGGATGGGCATGTCTTGACAGCCCCTGTTTCAGAATCAGAGCAGAATGCTGAGAATGGCCAGTTAAACACATCAGAGTTGAATGTGAGCCAGAAAGATGCAGCTGATGAATCTAATCCAGTTGATGATGCCCGGTCTTCTGATTATGTTAACAAGTTGAATGCATCTGTATCCAGTGCTGCATCTGACAATGATTTCAGTGTAAATGGTGGCATTAATGCTTTTGCAAATCATTTGGAGGTTTGTGAAGGTGACGGGGAACATGCTTGTCTTGGTCGAGAAACTACGGAAATTTCTAGATTTGAAGGGGCTGTGCAGATTTGCACTCTTTCAGAAGAGGAATCCCCTACTAAGAGAGAAGTTTTTAAAAGCTGCTTGGAGTTAACAAAATTGGTTGACCATGTTGGGAACAATGATTTTGAAGAAATGTGTTCACCAAAAGTGCAAAATTCAAATGGGGAATGTCCTCGTAATTCTTCCAATATTGACCGGACTTCAAATGGAAATCTCGTTGAATTCACAAATGATGGTTCATCTCCACCTTGTAAATCAGAATCTAGTGGGCCTGACGGGTCTCATGATTTAGATATTGAAGTTAAAGCAATTGAGAAAACCACTGCAGATGTGGAGCATATTGATTCTGATGTCACATCTGCGTATCCTATTAAGATCACAAATGATCCAGAAGAGAAACATGAAGATCTTTGCCCATCCACATCAACTGAGTTGGTAGATAGTAATTCACAAAGGCCTGCTGCTGAAGATGTTAGCAGAAAAGACGAAGCTTCTGGTGAAGAGATCCAAGCTTTTTCAAGCATGAGTGAGCACCTTTTATTAATTGTATACTGTAATTGTAGCTTGTTTCATGTTGTATATGAGTTTACTTTCATTGGTTCCTTCTGATTTTGTAGGGTTTGAAATCTCACTGTGTGGGAAGGAACTTCGTGCTGGCATGGGTTCAGAGGCTGCTGCCAAAGTGTTTGAGTCACATCTTGTATCTGTAGAAGAATTTAAAACCTCTGCAACATCAGTCATAAAAAATGAGAACTTAATTGTTAGATATGATGATAAGTACTTACCATGGGAAAAGGCTGCTCCCGTTGTTCTCGGAATGGTGGCATTTGGTTTAGGATTACCTGTTGATCCCAAAGATAGTATTCCTGTGGAACAGGGTGACACACCTGAGAATAGGGACATTGATACTGGGCTTCCTTCAACACCCTCTAGCCGCAGGTGGAGGCTCTGGCCTATTCCATTTAGAAGGGTCAAAACACTTGAACATAGCAACAGTAATGCATCAAGTGAAGAGTTATTTCTGGATACTGAATCAGGTTTACAAAACTCAAATGCTGAACCGACCTCATATGATGCTGTTCAATCGCCTCACAAACAATACATAAGAACAAATGTTCCAACTAGTGAGCAGATAGCATCACTGAATCTGAAAGATGGCCAAAATGTCATAACCTTCAGTTTCTCTACCAGGGTTCTTGGTACACAACAGGTTCGCCTGGTACCTGAATTTTTGGATGTTTGGATGATAGCAATATGCACCTGAAGTTCTCTTTCTTTAGTCACATACTCAATGTTCAATTTTATCAGGAAGCTGCACACATATATTTGTGGAAGTGGAACACGAGAATTGTAATATCAGATGTTGATGGGACAATTACCAAGTAAGGCCTCTGGTGTTCTATCATTAGTCTCTCAAAATTATAAAAGGAACTTAGATTGCACTGACCTTATGTTTGTCCTCAGTTTCTCCTTTTCTTTTTTGTCATATGCCCAATTTGTAATGTCAATGATCAGCCTTTGATGATTGTCAAATTTTTTTGGATCTCTATTTTGTGGCACATCTATGTGCTTTGTATGCTTAACGATTTACATATTATCTGAGGGGCGTTAGAAAATAACACAATCAATATGTTTGCGAGTTGCATTCTTGGCCTGCCTTTGGTGCTGAGCTGCTTCATGAATCACCATCAGAATCCTGCTGACACTTCGGGGAGCGGTCTTCTTGTTCTATATGTTATCTTTGAAAACATTTACTCTGTTTGTTTCTGTATGTATCATAGATTTCTGAGCTTTCAACCACAGTAACCTTCAAGTCCAATTATCATTTCCATGCACATTCTGTAAATCATCTATGCAAGCATTGTGTTTGTGCTTTTTCCTTCTACTTTCATGTGTAAATGTCCACAAATTAGTTCCTTTATTTGATAGTTTTGCAAGCTTGATATGAGGCTAAAGTTGCTATAAGTCCAGATGAACATTCTTTCAACTTTTAATTCACTGGTGAACAGGCATAAGTTTTATTTATGATGGAAAGAAATGCGGCATCCTTCATAGTGATCTTAGTTGTTGTCTAATAAGTTAGATATTGTACTGGTATGAGGTGCATTATTAGATATTGTACTGGTATGAGGTGCATTAACTTGACACATTCTTTTTCAGATCTGATGTTTTAGGTCAGTTCATGCCTTTGGTTGGGAAGGACTGGTCACAATCTGGTGTGGCTAAACTATTTTCTGCCATTAAGGTATTTGCTTTTTCTGCTTTCGTCATAATTGGATGTTCAAATTATATGGTTGATTCTTCATTTCTCAAACGATATGATTTACTTTCTATACAAGCATTTGATGATTGGTGAAACTTGCTTCATTTAGTCCATGACTTTGAAGATCCTAGGAAAGAATTATGTGCCAAGTGTCTCCTGCATGACACCCATTCATGTCTGGTAATTTCTATTCTCATCTAATTCATGTCTCTAGAAAATGCTATGGTGGGTCTAGGAGAAACACAAAGGGGTAAGAATGAGAAAAACTGGAACATTTTAAGCAGAAACGCCTTGATGGAGTCTTCAAAACCTCCCCTGTTTCTGTAGGGTCCCTTGTGTACTAGACTGCTACCTAACCATCAAACGGATTAGTGGCATCACCAATGCACATTGCTGATCACCTCTGCATGTCGTCCAAAGCAGTGGATGCTACTCATCTAGATCAATATACTGCATTATTTGACTCCTTCCTAGTAAATAATTCACAATCGTGAATTGATTTGCTTACACCTTTTTACAAACTTTCTTGACTTCCTCTTATCAGATATGAGCAGTTAGATTCTTGAGTTGCATTTATTATGGTTCTTGGGTTGATTGGTTGGTTTGTTATGGAGATGGACCTGGATATTGAATTCTGGTTTTCTGCAGGAAAATGGGTACCAGCTACTTTTTTTGAGTGCGCGTGCTATTGTTCAGGCATATTTAACCAGAAGTTTTCTATTCAACCTAAAGCAGGTACTGGTGTAGCTCCTTTTTGTACCTCTTCCCCTGGCATGTTTCCTGAATTCTGTGTGTATTGATACGGTTGATCTTATGTTGCAAAAAGGAGGTTAGGGCAGCAAGTTTCCAACACAGTAGGCTAGAAGGGTATATTTGTGGTTGGAACGATTAGGGTCTATAATAAAAAACTTTTTAATAATAAATTGAAATACGAAGGCTGTTTTAATTCTCAAGCAAAGCCCTTATTTATGGTAGTCTTACTAGACTAATTAAAATGGGAAAAACAACTCCTACAAGAATTCTGTTGTTAATAGGATAATCACGTAAACTTGATTGAAAACCGAATCTAAACTTAATCGCAAAACCTTATGAAAATTAATTAAATAAGAGAACATAAACTAAATATACTCACTGCATCATCTTCCCTAGTTTCATGTACTAAATTGATGTTTATGTCTAATTATTTTTTTTTGTCCTCCTGCAGGACGGGACAGCCCTACCAAATGGTCCTGTTGTCATCTCACCCGATGGATTATTTCCGTCACTATACCGTGAAGGTTGTCTTATTCTGCAGTTTGGAACTGGTTCACGTCACGGGCATGAAATATTAAATTGAAAATCCATGCATGTAGTTGCTGATTGCATTACACATCTGGACTGCTGATGTCTATAAATTCTGTGTCATCCTTGCCCTCTGTGTTCTGCATAATTCATAGTTAACTATTAAACTTTCCATATTAAATGATGCTCTGGTTTATTTCTAGCTAACCCTGTTGTTTGTTCGGTTTCCAGTCATAAGAAGAGCTCCGCATGAATTTAAAATTGCGTGCCTAGAGGTAATAATTGCATATATGGAGATATAAGTGTGTGAGATGCCCTGAAGTTTTTAAACAAACTATCAAGTCAAAAAAATTCTGTTTGCAGAATATAAGAAGACTCTTTCCTGCTGATTACAATCCCTTCTATGCGGGCTTTGGAAATAGAGACACCGACGAGTTTAGTTACAAGAAAATGGGCATTCCTAAAGGCAAAATTTTTATCATAAATCCAAAGGTATATACCCTCCTCTCAGTTTTTATTATTTAGAAATGACAATTTGTTGTTCTGATTGTTTACTTGAGAATATCCTTTAAACCTGGCAGGGTGAAGTGGCAATCAGCCATCGCATCGATGTTAAGTCCTATACATCTTTACACACACTTGTTAATGAAATATTCCCGCCAACATCATTGATTGAGCAGGTAAGCCATGGTTAAGTTTGAATTGAACTCCCTTTGGTATCAACTTTGAGAAGAGCAAAAAGAACAAACTTGAAAACAAACAAGCAAAGATGAATGAGACTGGAGAGGGAAGAAGAAAAAGAAGAATGAGGAAATTGATGATGATGATGATAATGTTGTATATTGCATACATTTGCAGGAAGATTACAATTCTTGGAACTTTTGGAAAATGCCATTGCCAGATATTGATGACTAGTAGAAGTGCGGTGTCATTGTTCTACCAACAAGAAAGATGAGTAGCAGCTTGAGAGGTGTCAACCAAGTACAGATACAGACTACATTCTTAAAATTGTTCCTCATTTCTTTTGCCAGAACCGATACTGAACTAAGTGTTGTATCCTTCTATAGTGGCGTCAGGACTCGATTATCATGTGCTGGAAAGTTCTGATCACACCTGATAATTCATAGTCCTTGAGAATAAAGCTTTTTTTGTAAAGTAATGCTTACTTTCTCCCACAAGTTCTACCTGTAGAAATGAACAATTATGTTAGACAAATTATTACAAGTAGAAGATCTCAGGATTTGGTTGGAAGTTTAATGTTATCACTTACTCTTTTATGTCTATCAGATACAATTTCTCTATTAATTAGAGATAAGATTGCTATTTCTGAACTTCTTCAAATGTTTTACTCATCTATATAAAATATATCAACAAGAAAGTTTTACTCAGATGATAAAATTTTTGCAAAAGACTCCAACTTTAAGAATAATTCAGGTTTGATAACTTCAAAAGTTCACTTTTTGGAAGGTATTATCAAACTAAACTTTAATTAGAGGTGCATTTATAGCTAAGAAGCTCTTATTTTTGGTTTTTCCTAATAAGAAATAGAACAAGAAAAGGGATAAAAAGAGGATTTATCAATGCATTTTCCTCTTTTAAGGACAACAGAAAGGAAACAAGAAAATGGATAAAATGGAAAAGAAGTCGAACAAAATTGGTGAAACCAAAAAATTGAATGGAAATGGGCAAATTGGTGAATGAGAAGGCCTGCTAATAATAAGCGAAACGAATGGCTTAAGACCCGAACCTTCACTTCCCACACGCGCCAAAACTCTTTGACCCCTTCCCTCATGTGTCTCTCTCTCTTTCTGTTTCTAACTGTTAACGTATCATTGCAACAAAAATCTTCGTTTAGGAACATCATTAGATTCTCTTACAAACACCAAGAGCAAGACAATGATATTAGCCTTTACGTGGTTCATGTCTGTTTGAACAGAACCTGAAACCTGAAAACAGAGTAAACATCATAATAATAATATAATAACAATGTCTTGGTTACGGTCTGCTGTTCACAGAGCTGTGGAAGTTGGCGGAAATAACAACTTAACACGCACTGTCCGTAGTTACGCCGACTCCGTCGTCCTCCACGCCGGGAATGCCGTTGCGGGTGGTGCCAGGATCATCCAGGACCGCATTGTCCGTGACTTTCTTTCTTTCTTTTTTTTCCCGTGCATTACCTTGAATTTTCAATTCCAGGATTTGATGATGTGTTTAATGTCCGAAAATGACCAAAAGATTGCGACTTTTATAGATTTTGTGGGACCCCATGTGGGTTATGGTGGACCCACATGATCCAATGTGATTAGATGGATTGAATGTGTTTGTTGATGATGGATGTTTGGTATTGTGGAAGCAGGGGCTGAGGAATGTGAAAAGCTTCAGGCTTACTGTGAAGAGACTTGAGGAGGTTTCTGTGTCTTGTAGAGGAGAAGAAAGAATTCAGTTGCTACGAAGATGGTTGGTGGCACTCAAGGAAACTGAGAGATTAACTGCTGAAATTCCCGGTGGTAATGAGAAGCAAACAGATGAGCAACTTTTCCCTGATGAAGCCAAGGATGCTCTCAGAAGACCCACCATGGTGATCCTTTGTTCTTCTCCTTCTTTCTTCCATGTTTGAATCTGTAGGTGTTCTGGACATGGATCGGCTCTGTAGCTCGCATGCATGTTACACAATCCGTGTCTTTGTTAGTGGGGACATTTTGTTAGTAGTCAGAGCATTTTTTCTTAGTTAATTCATGTGTTTCTTATTTGCATTGAAGCTTTACATAGATTCAAACAGGTTTATTACGTTGATCCTGATCTGGGCACAATGAATTACCGTGATGTCTTTCTTTATAGTCAAGCTCTTGAAGGCATCACATTGTCTATGGTGAGTTCAACTAAGCAGATGCATCTTATGCTGATACGTTAATTGTCTTAGATTCTAACTTCTGATTCATGTAGAAACATATTAACTGGACTTTGTATTTGCTGATCCATTGAGTTTAACCGCAGGTTAATTCTTTTGTATGACTCAGATTCTTGAAGCTCCAAACGAGGAAGAAGTTTCTCTGCTCATGGAAATTTTTGGGTGAAGTTTCTCACTCTTGGACTGTAATTTTCATGTTTATTTTTGCCCAACTGTAAGAAAGAAATTCTGTTAAATGTCATAAGTGTAACCTTCTTTATGGTCTGGTTATACACAGGCTTTGTCTTGCAGGAGGAAAGGAAATTCACAAAGCTGTGATGCGAAGCATACAGGATTTGGCAGCAACATTTTCCAGTTATGAAGATGAAGTTTTGGTAAGGAAACGATACATATACCATCGTACTCTTGCCGGTGTTAGTGAAAGTATTAACAAAATACTAAACAATACCTGCAAATAGAAACTAGCAAGATAAAAAGCTTCTTGCAGATATGCAATTGATTTGATTTACCAATGCTGCAATTTTGAACTGGCTTATTAAATAGCGAGATTTGGAATCTTATTCTAACAATTAGAAATGGACATTGTTGAATGATGTTACTGCAAAATATCTTAATTAAATTCATCTTTCTCTGTTCACTCTTTAGGTAAAGCGGGAAGAATTGCTTCAATATGCTCAGGATGCGATTGCGGGGTTAAAAATTAATGCAGATATTGCAAGGTGGCTGCAGATCTCAAATAGGATAGTTGCATGCATATGTCATAAGCCACATAGAATGTTGCATAATTTCTTAGGATGGAGACAGTATCCATGTTTTTGTCAGAATTAGTAAGGTCATCTTATTTCTTGACAATAAGATCAAGAGTTGATTCTTTTGTCGAAGTTTTTATGTCCTGTTTCTCTGCCTCAGAATAGATGCTGAAGCCTGCAGAATAATGGAAGAACTTGAAAGGATAAAGGCATCCCAACAGCCACCAAATGAAGCTAGTGAAAAATCAATTGAAGGAACAACTACTTCAAAAACTGAGGTGAGGCTGATTTAAATGGCCTGAAATGTTCAGTCACATATATATGCGACATTTGCATTTGAAACCGAAATGATCTTCAGCATTTCAGTATCCCCTTTTGCTTTTTCCTTTATATTCTCTCCTCATACTGCTACTGGTACTTGTGAGTCTAACTTCTGGAAACAAAGGAATGTTATTTTTCAATATATGGAATTTCTACTTTTCTTTACTATGTTTCTGAACATCAAGGAACTATGTGGTTCATGGGAAATGAGTTTTTAGGGAAGATTCTAAGAAGTTCAGAATTTTACCATTTTCATTGTTGTGTCTTTATTGCTGATGTGCACGTGCCGAAACTTTTTCTGGAAAGTTTGACCGATCATCTCTTTGAGGCTAATCGTTTCAGTTTTCGTGCAGGCTTCAAAGGATACTTTAGGACATATTGAACTCTGTTTCACGTTGGAGGAACTCTTGCTAAAGAAGAAATCTTTGAAAAATGGGGAATCTCTGGAGGTTCATGCTCAAAAGGTACAGTTCTTTTGGCTGATGTTAGTGAGCTAGTGGTGTATGTCATGTTCACTGGCAGAACATTATGTCCTCTGCAGATTGAAAACTAAGCTTAGAACTACTTTTGCAGGTTGACAAATTGAAAGTTTTGTCAGAATCTCTTCTTAACTCCACCTCCAAAGCTGAGAAACGTATTTTAGAACACAGGTATATACAGAAATTATTTACTTGTCAGTGCCTGTGTATGCATGCATCACGGTGGTGGGAAGAAGGTGAAGCATGGTGCAATTCACAAGCCTTTAGTGCCTTTTATACAACTTTTAGGCTTTCTTTACATGCAGGTCCCAGAAAGAGGAGGCACTTCACTTTCGCGTGGCTAAAGCCAATGAAGTTAGCCAGCTTGAGAAGGTGAACCTTATATTTGCTCTCTTCCTAATATAAGCTAAAGAGTGATTTGCATCTGGATAACAAACATCCTTTATTTTATGGTTGCAAATAATCCTTTAATTACTCTTTAATTCAGTTTGTACATTAGGAGAGTTAGTCATTTTTTGACCTGGTTTGTTGCAAGGAGTATTAAACACCTGATGGTAATCTCTAGGAACTGGGAGCAGAGATTAGAGAACTTGAGAGGCAAAAAGATGAACTTGAAGCCCAACTAAAGAAGGTATTTTTCCTTTTTCATCTTCAGTCATACCTGGCATTATCTGAACAAGTATCCGTTCAACCAGTTGATGCATTTTTAACTTTTGATGTCCTCAATAGTTGTGTTTACCTGGATTCACAGACATTGATCTTCATACATGCAAAACTATCAAGTTTGACAAGTCATAGTAATTCTATATGTTATAATCAATTCCTCTGGACTCTTAATCCACATACTTTTGTGGGGTGCATCTCCTCTGGCGTGATTTGGTTCAGGTCAATTCCTTATTGACTGCAGCCCGAGCACGGCTTCGCAATGCGAGGGAAGAACGGGATCAATTTGATGACGCTAGTAATCAGATTCTAGTGCACTTCAAAGCCAAGGTATTGGTATATTTAATCTTGTTCTTGGGATCGCTACATTTAACTTCTTGAAATATGTGGAAATATATATATTCTGAAAATCTGCTTCATATATAAATCAGGACGATGAGCTATCAAGATCAATATCTTCATACAGAGTAGAAGCAGATGTTGTGAACACATGGATTAATTTTCTGCAAGATACCTGGGTTCTCCAGACAAAGTACAATAAGGAAATGGAAAACCAAGCCAAGTAATTTTACTTGCCTCTTGCTGGTCTTTTGATGTTGTCTGATTCAGGAACTATTTTGGGAACAGATAACTTTCTTGAATGAAACAAAAGATTATTTTAATTACCTCCTTTTATCTCTTAGCCTTTCTGTGTTAGGAACAATCATATATTGCCTTTCAACTGACCTTAAACTTTGCTAATCACTTCTGTTAATGTCTTTAACGGAAATCTCCGCATGACATCAACGTAATCCAAGCTAGACATGTTGAATGTTAGATAAAAAACGTTAATGGAAGTTCCAGTGTTGACTGAAAGTGTACTTTTCTGTTTATTATCTCAGATACTGTCCATTTTCATACTAATTCTCTATCTTTCCTGTGTATGGATGTTCCAGTGTCGACTTACAGAAATATGGCGATTGTTTCGTGAATTTGGTTACTAATTGTCTGACCAATTACAAGGTAATGGTCTGATTGTCGTGTAGATCATTGCTTCAACTGAGAATTTCTAATTATTAATCCTAGCCTCTTATTGTGGTACAACTTATGTGACTTGCATAAACAATCAGGAACTGCTGGGATCTTCGATCGTTCGGGTTAAAGTGCTTGGCAGAGAATTGCGTTCGTGTCAAGGGTATTATTATAATATCTTGAATTTGTTTCAAATTTCAATTATCAAGTCAAGCCTCAAAACTGTTATTCTACAACAGGTTAGAATCAATACCTCCAAAAAGTAAAGATGATGATGATCCAAAAGCAATAAATCAAAGAAAAGGGCTTGAAGAGGAGTATCTCAATCTTGAAGCCAAGGTACATATTCTTTGATGATCCCAAAAACAAAACCTTCTGTTTTCCTTGTTCTTCTGCTTAGTGATGGATATAACTTTCACGTTTTAGCTAGTCTAACGAGTTCTTTCAATTTATGCTTAACTTTCTTCTTCATTGCTCAATCAGATTTTTACCACTTTAAGCATAATAGATGCTATAAAGAAGCAGTTTTATGACAAAACTGAAGGTGCTCCCAGGTAATGCATGAAACTGTGATTTTCTTTTCATTCTTGGTATTCAATACCGGGTTAGTGCATTGAATTGTCTCCTTAAAATGGAATATTGAACACTTGATCCAGGAAAGATGAAGAGAAGATCAAACAGCAATTATACTCTCTAGAGAAAATGAGAGAGGAATTTGAATCTGTTGAGAGACCAGTTCTGGAAGTAGAGACCCCCACTAGAAAGTCACCAAGACCATCCCCGACTCCAAAACAAACAAGTGATAGTCCACAACACAAAGATGACAAGACAAAGAAATCATCATCTAGTAATGAAGAGTATTCATCGAATGTGCAGATGGGAATGTACATACTTGAGTCAGACTATGAGAAGGAGGAACGGGGCTACTCTTCTGAGGATATCGGTGACTGGGAATTTGATGCACTTGATCATGAAGCAAGAAGCTGAGACCAAGCAAAGATGCATACCAAATTTTACTAGTTGTATGCATTTGCAGCATTTTGGTATATGCCCACATAAGGAAAATGCTTCCTTTTCTCTTAATAATAGGATATAAGTAAGTCTTAGATAGATACAAATCACTCCCAAACTGCAATTTACTGGCAAAGTTGACATGGAGTTGTTAGAGCTTCTATTTTGTAAATTCTCTCTTCTTTGATAATGAACTACAGACACTTTCAGCTCAGTTAACAGCAGAATTTTTGTCCACCTTACTGTTTCAATGTGTTGTCTAAGTTTAGTTGCCTGTTACTCATTTTGTCATAGAAAACCTTACTCAGAAGATTGTTATTCACCTTTAGACATCCCTGGAATTTTCTGACTAGCCTTCTCTGATAACAGAAGAGATTGTGCCAGGTTAGCTGCTAGTGCCGCTTTGAAAAGAAGTCAAAAAAAGGGCCTTTCAAATTCTTTACTTAGACCTGTTGGAGGTACAATGATTAGGATCCTGAGTTCTGAAACTTTAATCAATGGTACATATCCCACTTGAAAAGCAAGTTTTCTGAAGTTGGCCAGCCACAGCTCCTGAGCTTAAAGCCTACCTTCCCTTATAAACTTTGCAGCTTTCATGAGTGTCATCCTATTTACTCAATCATACATCCTCCATAGTATAGAGGCCCGTCAGAGTCCAGAGCCACGTTAAGGAAATGAGTAATCATGTGAGTCTCAGTGCTCAAGAACATTTATATCATTTCAAGTGTGTTTAACCTCCTCCCTCCTTTAGTGATATGGTGCAGTAAAGCTCAATTGGTTCTCATAAATGATTGCCTTGTTGCTTTCCAAACCAATAGTGAGCAACTTGGTTTACAATTGAATTTGAACCATAACCCTGTCTCTTGTAAACTTTATATTCAATTATGTTAACTTGTTAGGAATGCTTATTGTAAAGTTGTAAACAAATAGGGAAAATTAAATTTTAGGGGAGGTAAAAGTAAATTAATTTATAAAAAAGATCACCAACTAATTTAATAAAGTTACATCTTAATGCAATTATTTATTGTGAATGTAATTTTCAATGATATCAATGCAATTCTTCATTTAGTGACATAATTATTTAACTTGTATGAATTATATTATAATAACTCTTGATAAAGAAAAAAGGTGAAAGAAAAGCATTTTTAAATATTTTATCTTCTTAAAAAAACTTTTTTTATAAATTGATTTCCTTATTGACTCAAAATTTAATTGCCCCTTATAAATATTGGAGATGTTAGATTCCATGTGTAATTGGAAAAGATTGCAATATATCATAGCAGTACAGAAATCATGTTAAGAAGATCTGAACCTAAGTGATATATTCTAAGATTAGGTATATAAAGCATGTAAGTGAAGAGTTGGCCCCTGACAAACTTTTGTCAGATGCTAAAGGTATCGTGTAGTCTTTAGAGAGAAAGATTAAATGATACAACTTTATCAATTCTATTGGCTGTCAAATGCATTTATAATTACAAACTGTGAAAAAGAATGAAGTTAATCACCTGATGTTTTCAGGATTTTTCATTTATTTATAACAAAAAGTAAGAAATAAATTTGACCAGGTCAAATGAGACATCATAGCCTCAAGTGATAGCCCATCAATGACAGTTTCTTGCAAATGGCATGAAATATAACAATTGAATATTGTTTTAGTACACTGCAATGGATCTCTCTGCTTTTCCCCGTCTCTGTTTCTGTCCATTATTGTAAAACAAAAAAACACAAGAAGCTTAGAGATATGGACTAACTTTTTCAAAAAATTTGCAGGGAAGTTTGTGGATGTTGCAGAACATAACAGAACTGTTCTATATTGTAACTATAATCTTTGGAATACTAGCAAGAACTTACATTTCTTTTTTCTGATAAAAAATTTGTGTGTAGAGTAGATGATGATGATGATGATACCCCAAGTACAGTTGAAGATTCCCATTTCCCAAGTAGATACACACTATCTTTTCCACATTATGAATCACTAGGTGGAAGGGAATGAGTAGTAGATGTAGATTCCTTGTATGTCTTGATCTGTTGAATTGCACTGCAACAACTAGTACTAACTATCATTTTCAAGGCCACTATTTTATCATGTGACTCTTCTTAGACTGTAACCCTTGAACCAAAAAACAGAGTTACTGTCAACATCTTCATCACCAGAAACACTTGTTTACAAGGTACTGAGTGAGTCAAAGGGCATGTATTAGCTGAAACTGTCCTGTCCATACATTATTGGAATGTTGATAGGACTGTTCAAACTTAGTACATAACATCCCTTAAATGTCAGAAGTTGGATAGTTCCTCCTAAAACTATTTCACTTCATATACCATAGTTGTAATAGCTAGAAATTGTTTGTGAACTAGAAAGAAAAATAAAAGCCAAAAAGGGTTATTTCCCTGAATGTTATACTTTAATATGAAGTTTACATCTGCCCACATAATTGAATTTATCAAATTGTAGATAGATTGATCTTAAAATAGTGCATTGAGATATGCAATTATTATAGTCCTTTGTTTCAAAAACATGCATATCTTTTCAAGTATCCATAAAGAATACTGTTAAGGTAAGAAAAAGAAAGAAAACAAAATGGTGGAAAAGATGGAACAAAAGCAACTGCGTAGGAACCACATATCATTGCAGTGATTGGCTACTAAACTGCTGAGAAAAGAAAACTGCATAATCTGTCTGCATTTTGTTGTTTGGACCATTCAAGTTCCTTTTTTTTTTTTCCCTTCTTTCTCAAAAGGAAAGAAAAAGTCTGACAAACCCCTTACGATGGAAATTACTAATTTTCTAACTTGGAACCATCTTCACTTTAAATGATGCTCTTTTCTCCTTCTTCCTCCACCAAGCTCACCTCGCCGTAAGCATCTTCATATGCATACACACAACATAGGTAGTCATTGAAACAGGCCTAGAGAGAAGAGATTTCCAGGTTATATGAGAGATGGCCACAAACCAATCTGCTTGCAGTCTTGCAGAAGAAGATGAGTACATTGACATGGAAGTGAGCTCTTCTTTGTCTTCATCGAACTTCCATTGTCACTCCATTAGCTCTCCACCACAGAGCAGAGAGTTTGAGTTTCAAATGTCTTCACTTTCTAATGACACAAAAACTACTGCTTGTCCAGCTGATGAACTCTTCTACAAAGGAAAACTCCTTCCTCTTCTTCTTCCTCCTAGATTACAAATGGTTCAGACACTCCTCCAAAACCCGACAACTTCAACATTTGACAGTAAAAGTAAAGAACCCCTTTTAGAAACCTATCCACTTTCCTTAATTACTAGCTCCAGTACACCTCTGACTAACTCCAACACTACATTGGACTCCTGCAATATCTCACCATCAGAATCCTGCAGAGTCAGTACTGAGCTAAGCCCAGATGAGTATTGCTTTGAATGGTCCTCTGAAACCATCAGTTTCATAGGAGATCTTCCAAAGAAGTCATGGACCAAGAAGCTGAAGCATTCCTCTCTTCGTCAAAAGCTCAAAGCTTCAACTGCGTATCTAAAGTCATTATTCAACAAATCTGATTGTGCGGACGAATCCTTTGTTAAACCGGGGCAGAATGGAGAAACAGAAAGTTATCCAAAAAGTAAGGATCGTTTGAGCAAGAAGCCTTTTTGCAGAACTGATAATCAAATATATCAGAAGTGTAATACTCTCAAGAAAAGCATTGAGAAAGACATGGTAGAGGATGGCTTCTTTAATAATCAAAGAAGATCCTTCTCTGGAGTGATTCAGTGGCATACCACGACCAAGTTTTCATCTTCCTCATCTACATCTTCTTCTGGTTCTTCATCAACATCTTCATCTTTTTCCTTCAGTTCCAATGGGACTCAGGATCTATGTTTGTTAAAGAGAAGTAGCAGTGCAAACTCAGAGATCGAGAGCTCAATTGAAGGAGCAATTGCTCATTGTAGAAAGTCTCAGGAGATGTCTAGTCCAAGAAAATCTGCAAGTGAATCTTCAGAATTTGCAGTTACTGAGATAGCATGTCTGATTCCCAGCTAAATTCATGAGTGAGCATTACAAATTTCTGATAAACGTTATGTTCTGATCTTTAATACAGATCAAGTTGACGTTTTTTGCGAGCCCTGATTACTGGAAGTTGTCTTCTGCAGTTTCTTTTCCAACATTTTTGTACCATATAATAATCTATTGAGCTGACCACCGTTGGACTGAGCTTCAACTGTCATAATTGGCAAATATCTGATACCAAATTAGGATTTATCTTTAGAATTGACGATCAACCAAAATACTTAAATTATTCTAGAACAGTGAACTGATGAGAAACATCTTATTCAGTCCCTCTAAAAATGGTAAATACCCTTTTCAACAAAAGATACAAAACCCTTTTTAGCTCAATAGTTTCTGAAAAAGATCAGGTCTTTTAGAAAAAAACTCACTTGTTCTTTTTACCCTACCACATTCTTTTTCGCTGTTTCCCAACCCTAAGTTCCTGAACAAAGAACTGTGGAAGATACGATAATAGTGTTGCTTGGAAGTGAGGAAAATCCTCTTTTTTCTCCGTCTTTTTTTTCTGTAGTATAAGTTACTCAAAGAAGTTCTGAGAAGTTTCCATCCTGGCTGAATCATTTTAATTGATTGTACATGATCACTGGAAAAAGAATCCTGATTAACTGATAGACTTGACTTGCTGATACTGATCTAGTGACATTGTTTTTATAGAATTTGTTTGACAAATTCTTCAGAACAGTAAATAACTTTAGTGTGCACTAATTTCATCCAAGAAAACTGCTTAGCTAACTTTAGTGTGCACTAACTTCAATTACATTGCTTTGAACCTCAGCTATATCTTCTTTTGCAATTTTCCCAGGTATCAACAATTTCTCAGAAAGACGTGTGTAAATGGCACTTATCAGCGAAGAAAATCGGTTCCCGGTCCAAAGTTGAATCAAGTGGTCAGTGCAGAAGTGATTCACATAACCAGAACTGAACAGCACAGACATTATTTAAACAGTTATTAAGGATGTCCCTTTTATTATCATGCACTTGGAAAATATCCCAATAATCACAAACCGCTTACCTATTCAGTATTCTAACATACTGAACAAGATTCTGAAGAAACATACATGCTGCATTGTGGGGACGAGTTTGAAAGTGGAACATGTGAGTTATGTCAGGAGAGAATCAAAGGGATGAACAAGATTTTATAGGAGATATTTTTTAAATTAAGGACTATACTTCCCAAGATT
This sequence comes from Erythroxylum roraimae, assembly GCA_027568915.1. Lineage (NCBI taxonomy): Eukaryota > Viridiplantae > Streptophyta > Magnoliopsida > Malpighiales > Erythroxylaceae > Erythroxylum > Erythroxylum roraimae. The sequence continues at coordinate 27,172,462 of JAOSBL010000004.1, forward strand.
GTCATCTTGCTATAAGAAAATCCTGAATGATCACTCTCTTCAATGAGTATCAGTAGAACTTCTGATGCCCTCTGACACTAACCTCACCATTCAGATTTTGTTACTTGTTATGCCACCTATCTTAACAGATTGTCTGCAGCAATCAATATAATGTTGGTGTAAGTTCTGAAATTCCACCGAACAGAATCAAAATTTCAAATTACAGATTACGAGTTAAGGGATTGTAGTAATTAAAGATGATTTTAGTGTAGTTACAGATAATGCTATTATAATTGTGATCATGATCCAGAGAACATAAAACTTATTTCTAAAAGAATACAAAACCAATTTTTTATTTTAATGTATGGATATAAAATGTCATAAACACACATTCAGAATTTTCCTTTAACAAAAATTCCAATTTCTATACATCATAAAAATTTCCATCCTCTTTAAGTTAATAGTGAAATTCAACAGAATCTCCAAAGCTGGCACTCTAACTACTGCTTCCAAATTATAGACAGACACATCCGTACCAATGAAAACCCATTAATGTCATGACAGGGAAGTTCGTGTTATTTCAATCTTAACCCTGCAAATTTCAATCTTACGTCAAGCAACCTCTGACTCTTTGCCAAGCATTTAGCAAGTTCCAAGATGTCAGACATGTCCTTACAGGAGTAGATCCAAGTGACCTCACTCGTTAGTTACACAAGAATTTAGCAAGTTTCAACCTGACAGTCGCTTGCTTTCAGCTCAGAAGCCAAAAGGTTGTGACTAGATTCTGGAGTATACACAAAATCAGGAGGAAAATTGTATATACCTGTCTAATAACCTAAGAAGTTCGAGGGATGATCTTTATACTGCAAACAGTTTTTTGTACTCGTTCTCCAGGATCTCTGATTCTGGCATCCGTGACATTGATCCTGATAGTGACCTACTCATTGACTTTCGCAATTTCGAAGCCTCAATTCTCTGCATGACTACCCAATAACACAACGTCCCAATTGTGGCTACCATGATCACTGTCCCTATAACTGTTACACAAAGTGCCAACCACCTTTCCTTAGTCCCCACAACATCATATGCCAGTGCAAGAAATGCAACTGAAATTAGCATACAGGCCAACCACATTAGCTTGTTGATCACTGATACTAGTTGCTTCTTAGCCTTTCTCTCTATCACTACAACCGAGGTTTGAACAACCACCACAGCCAGTGATATGAAGAGAGCAATTGAGTCAAATATTATGAAAGTCAGAAATTCAGGTTTTGGGGCAATGTTTGCTTCTCCTGCAGATTGTCCTGGAGCAAGGTTTGCTGGATCATCAGCATACTGGCCAGGAACTTGGAAAATGCCTGCGAATGCAACGGTTGCAATGAGGACTGCGACGACTGTTGTCGAGTTGATTGCATTATTCAGACTTTCAGTTTGCATTTTGTTGAGACGCTTGGCTATGCCTTGAACACGTTTACGCGTCAAGCGTGTCGTCTCTAGCTGGTTATGGACTCCATGTTTTATATCACTGACAGTTTGCTTCAACTCCCGTGCAGGATTTGTTATGCTTGGCTTCAGGGATCTGGCAGGATGAACACCATTCTCTTCTAAGATACATGCAGTATCAGTGTGCCCATTTTTCTCTGCAGTGTCAAAGGCAGTTTCTCCAGATCTGTTGATTGCTGTTTTGTTAACTCCTTCATGGACAAGTAGCTTCTTAATGGTCTGCAAGCATGGAACCATTGCTAACGTCAGGAATTGCAATCCCGCAAGACAGATCATACGGACTCTTTCATGACTATGTTTAAAATCAAACTGAACATCAGGATCCGACATATAATAAGGGCTTATCTAGGTTTGCTGAAAAGATTCTGATCCCCAGGATCCCAAGGGTACGTATTGCATTTCCAGGGGTACTAATTACTGACAGAAACTCACAAAGAGCTTCGTACATGAAATCTATATACAATCGGAATTTCTTTATGCGTTGTTTTGTTTTCAATTTAACAAGACACTTGCAGAAAGCAGAATCAACATAAGTTTATGTTTAATTTGTAATTAAATGCAGGAGGTTAGATAATCATATGATTGCAGAATAAAAGTTTGTGAAAGCAGGTTTCCAGGAAAAAGTCCAAGGGAAATGAGAATAAGTATACCTCAGCTCTGCCCTTACTACTTGCAATATGCAAAGCAGTGTTTCCTTTACTGTCAACCATGTTTATCAGGGAAGAATCTGACATTATCAGCTCTTCAACGACCTCAACATTCTGTCCCTTGACCGCCATATGCAGAGCTGTCTGGCCTTTCTTATCAACCCTTGTAGCAAGTGCAGGTTCTTTGCTCAGTAAGACCCTCAAGATCTCCACATGTCCGTTCCTCGCCGCCGAGTGCAAGACCGTTTTGCCGTTGCTTCTCGGTATCAACGCAAGGCCGCTAACTCTATCCAGAAGGAAATTTACTACCTCAACATGTCCCTGAGACGCAGCAGAATGCAAAGCTGTGGTATTTGTTGAATCACAAGTCATTGATAGCTCAGGATCGACCTCCATTAAGACCTTCAGAATTTCTGCATCAAAAGTGAGAGAAACTTATAATCTGAATCACACCCTTTCCATCCCAAATTTTAACAGTGATTTTTAGTCGATCAGTTCTAAGTAACCACACGAAAGCTTAGAGTTGTCAAGTAGAAGCAGCAATCTTGGGTCGAACACTACCTGTATCACCATCTTCTAAAGCCTCTACAAGAATTAGAAGTTTAACTCTAGAATCCTTACCTAAATCACCTTGTTTCGCAGCGATGTGAAACGGGTCGTACCCATTTCTTGCTTTGAGACCGGCCGAGGTAGTATCACAGTACTTGATCATCTCCTTCACCAAATCCACATAACCACACTCTGCAGCCACATACAAAGCTGTCTCTCCTGACTGGTTTTGCTTAGCTAAAAGTTCCTTCAACTCAGTTTCTGTACTCTCAGCTATCATTTCCACAACCAACTCCAAATCTCCCGCTCTCGCCGCCGCATGAAACGCCGGGTCATCGCGTTTCCCGGTCAACTGTTTCACCATCTTGTTCTGCCGCAAACCTCGCCGTATCTCCTGATCTTCCATTGAGCAGCAGTCGATGAACAACAACCAACAGAAAACCCTGCTGATCCTGGCAAGTTCTAGAGCTCTGGATTAAACCCCCCGGAATTTTTTTCCGGTGGAACAAGATCAATAATCGTTTATATGAAGACAACCAAGCTGGGATGAGATGGTTTGGAGGATTCAGACAAACTGTGCACGTGGGTATCTAGGGTATTGATTCCTATATATGCTTTGATCATTAAACAAACATCCCACTTGTGTTAAACAAAAGAATGTCCTTCCTAGTAGCTGACGGTATTGAACATAATAAGATATTGAAAGAACTTTTGGAGTAAGGATAAGGACACAGGAGTTTGTTGAAGAAGAAGAACACGAATGTTTTATATTGTGACCAGAACAATTATTGGAGTGGTCAGTGAACCAACTAAAATGCAAGTCTCACAAGTAAAGTAGGGATAGACTATGCACTCAACTTTGAAAAAACAGAGTTTGAAGTTGAATTTTGGTTCTGAGAGTGAACGAGGTTGATGCCTAGTGAAGAAGGGTACTTTTGAAAGTTGCAATAATGGTTAGCTTTGACTCTGAGAAAGTGGTAGGGGTCAAAGCCGCCGCACACACCATTGTGTTGGTAACATGGACACCTCACACATCATTTTGTCTTTTAATAATACTTATTATTATTATTATTATTATTATTATTATATATTTTAAATTTAGTACAAATTTTGTTTATTTAAATTTTTTGAGCTTTAATATTGATTTTTTTCAATTTTCAAAATTTATTGACAGCACATTATTTTTGTTTTTAAATTTGATTTATTATCAGTTAAATATATATTATTTAATTGTTTAATATATTAATTATTAATTATTATTTTGAATAATTTAATTTAATACTATATATTTAATTAATTAAAATTAATTATTAATAATAATTATGAGTAATTTAATTTTAGTTAATAATTTATCTATTTTTAAATTAAATTATTAATTGTTAATAAATCTAATTAAATTTCAAATATCTTTGAAATATATGAAATTAAAATAAATTTTAATTATAAATAAATTTTAATTTTAAAATTGTTTATTTTAATAAAATATTTTTATTGATAATTTATTAATAAATATTATATAAGATATTAAAATTAATTTATTTTTATATTTTATCTAATGTCAAAATAAAAAGTTTTTTAAAAAATAAAAACTGAAAACCACAAAGCCCCTTGCATTTGTATATTATGCATTTTTTATCACCGTTATTTTTTAATAAAAACAAAAACTATATTTTTTTTAAAATTCGTATCTTTTACCTTATATATAATTATGAGAAATTTTAAACTTTATCGCATTTAAATAGTTCTATTATATAAATTATTAATTATTTAACTTTAGTTGAAAAAACTTTTTTTCGCCTCCTAAAGAATGGTCGAGTTAGTGGAGTAGGGATCATGGGGGCAAAAGATTTTGTGTTCAAATCCCCCTACTTACGCTCTCTATATCAAACCTGTCATACAAGATTTGCCTAGTGCAGAGTACCCGATTAACGTGATTTGCAAACTATTACGTTAATCTAGAGTTTTACCCAGCGCACATCTAAAAGATAATAATTGCGGATTCTTCCGTTTCTTAAAAAAAAATTTCAATACGCATCAAGTCATTCCTCTAAATAAGTGATTTTATCTTTGTAATATTAATTAAAATATTATCTACTTACCCAACAAAATGATACATCCATAAAAAAGAATAGGGTTGGTAATAGGTTGAGTCCTGATGAGATTCGAGCCTAGCCCAAAGTTTGATTGGGTTTGAAGCACTCAGTTTGAGCCCGAAATTAAATTAAATATGTATTTTTTAATTAAAATAAAAAAATCATCATTTTTTATATAATTTGAGTTTCGAATCAGAAAAGACTTTTTACATCAGCTTGAGTCCAAACAAAAAATTTGTAGAAAATGTTATGACACTCATCCCACATCGGTGGGATGAGAATATGAGAGGAGGAGAGGAGCTTATAAAAGAAAGCCCTCTCCTCCTACTTCAATGTACCAAAAACATTATTCCACTTTCATAGTGAAATTTCTTCTCTCTCCGTGGTTTTTATTCTATTGGGGTTTTCCACGTAAATCTTTTGTTTCTTTTAATTTCTTCCTTATTTCTTATATATTTCTCCAATAAGTGGTATCAGAGTCACGCTTGGGTTAAGTTTAAATCTATTTACCGTATGCTCTGTGGTTGCCACTTAGTGTGGATCCTCCACATCAGAAAGTAAATTAGATTTTGCGGTTACCTTCGGGTGTGCACGGTGCGCTTGTGGGACCACCTTTCGATTTTCGTACCCAGTGGGACCCACTGTCCCCGATATTCCAAAATTGCTCAGTGTCATCATTTGTGAGGCTCGTTTCATGTGGGGCCCACGAGGTTAATATTCACGTGCGGGGCCCACGAGGTTACTATTTACGTGTGGGGCCACGAGATTTTGACTTACGTGAAATAGTGGGAGGAGCTTTTTCGGCAGAATGTCAGAAGTAAAAGGAGAATATAAGGTGGATAA
>JAOSBL010000004.1:27178175-27190893 GCA_027568915.1 Erythroxylum roraimae
GATGAGAATATGAGAGGAGGAGAGGAGCTTATAAAAGAAAGCCCTCTCCTCCTACTTCAATATACCAAAAACATAATTCCACTTTCATAGTGAAATTTCTTCTCTCTCCGTGATTTTTACCCTATTGGAGTTTTCCACGTAAATCTTTTGTGTCCTTTAATTTCTTCCTTATTTCTTATATATTTCTCCAACAGAAAATACCTTAATCTAACTCAAAATCCAACCAAACCAGGCCACAGCAAATCGGGCTAATCTGCCACCTCCTGCAAAAAAATGGAGTAAATTTTCAGTACGTTTCTGGGAATTTTTAGATCTGCTAAAATACAAAACTTAATAGTCTATCCATGAGTTCTGGATAGCTTTTTAAAAGTTGCAGACACATATGCAACAGAAGATGTACACTGATAATTATTGACATGGTGTTTCCTTCCTTATCGATCCAGATGGGAAGACATTCAATTTCTCTCCGAATTCTAATATATGAAGTCTTCTATTTGCAGTTTTAAGGTTACTTTGTACATGCAAACAGATATCCTACTCGGAGTTTTGACTCAAACTGCTACTTCCATTGATCTCGATCCCTCCTAATTTTCTTGTCACCTATGTACGAATTTCAAAGAAAGAAACAGGGGTTACGATATTGATCAAATGGCGTAAATGGGGTTTACTTCAGAATCTGAATCTTCATCATGCATTGATCTGGCCCCAGTAATCCTTGAATGCTTCTGTTTCTTCCTCACTTTTCTTATCCTCCTCGACTTCAAAACATAGTACGTCATAGTACCTAAGATTCCTGTCATGGTCACCGACCCTATTACAGTGACAAGAATTGCGGCCCACCGATGATGTCGACCAACAACTATGTACGATGAAGAGATGAAAGCAACTGTTGTGCAAACAGATGCCAACCACATCAACTTGTTGATTATCTCTATGACCCTTCTCGCTGATTTGGTCTCTCCTCTGACGAGCGTAATCTGTACCACCACAACAGCTAGTGACGTGAAGAGTGCAATGGCGTTGAATATGAAGAAGATCTTAAAGGATGTAGTGTTCACAACCACCGCCGTGCCTTTCTCGTCGTCGCCACCGGGAATGGTGAAAATGGCTGCAAATGCAACGGTTGCGAAGAGTACGGCAACCACGGTGACGGAGTTGGTGGCGTTATTAATTCCTTCTCTGTGGAGCCGTTTGAGCTCTTTGGCAATGCCATTCACGTTTCTGTTGGTTTTTCTGGTTTGCTCAAGCTGGATATGGACTTCTTTCTTGATCAGTGTCACAGTGTTTCGAAGCTCATCTCGTGGCTGGTTAAGTTCATTTGCTCTCACAGCTCCACATTGCATCAATGAGCTCCTTATCTCTGCGATTTCTTCTGAAAGTGGAAGTCCTTCGGCTATGTCTAGAGCTGTTTTATGGTCCCTCGTTAGTGCATTAACGTTAGTGTCAGGCAATCTCAGTAACTCATTCACTATCTGCAAGGAATTACGATTGCAGAATGTGACTAATTGTGACTCGTCAACTAAACAAAACACAGAAACAAGTAGATTTGATTACCTCAGCTCTCTTTTTTCTGGTGGCTACGTGTAATGCTGTATTGCCGAACTTGTCAGGAAGCATAACAATGGCTGCATCTGCCTCAAGAAGCAACCTCACCACTTTACAACCAACTCCTTTCACAGCCATGTGAAGAGAAGTTTGTCCCTTTTTATCAGTCCTACGGGCTAGTTGAGGGTCCATTTCGAGCAATGTTTTTACAATCTCTACATGCCCTTGTCGAGCAGCTAGATGCAGAGCATTTTTTCCATTGGATTTAGATATCTCTAGCAAGCTCGGATCTTTTGATAGTAATTGATGAACTATGGCCGAATGACCCCTTGTAGCAGCTGATGTAAGAGGAGTTGCATTCGATTGAGCAATTGTCTTGGTTAGCGATGGATCATACTCTAAGAGTACCTTCACAATGTCTGCATAATTGTATTCACTGCTCAAGAACATAACTTTTCAAGAAACTACCAAACATAAACTACATTGGAATTTCATAAACTACCTAGATGACCTTGACTGGCTGCAATATGCAGAGAATCAAAACCAGAGCGATTCTTGAGAGAAATGGACTCCTTAGTCGAATATGGCAACAGCTCCTTCACAACACCTAAGTGCCCTTTTTCTGCGGCTGTGAACAACGCCGTCTCCCCCAACTCATTCACTTCATTCACCACCGCAGATCGTATCTCATCCACCTTGATGTAAAACAAAAAATAGAACAGCCCATACGGTATGAGAAAAGAAAGAGTTTGTCGCATTGATCATTGTATGTATTTGCATTGGAACAGAGTGAAAGAGCTCACCTCAGCATCAAACTCTGAACCACCCTCAAACGTTTTCATGATTTGAGCATCAATTTCACTCAGCATTTGCTTGACGGCCGCCAAGTCACCGCGTTGAGCGGCTAAGTGTAGCTCGGTGTCATGGTGACGACCGGTCACCTGCTTCACGTACTTCTTTCTATCCAATCTCTTACTAGAGTTGGAAACAGCCAGAGCATTGAAAGAGTGGGACAAAAGCAGAGCCTTACCAGAATTTGATAGCACCAGGCCCTTCCTCGGAGTGGACGCCGGTGACGGCCCAGGTGAGGGTAATGTAGATAACTCCGCGTAAAGGTTAGAGCTTGAGAAAGAGGGTTTCATTATCCCCTTCTTTTGTTCCCTCTCCCCTTCTTCGATTCAGCCATTTAAACGTAATGTAAAAGCAAATTAGATATCATACTCTGTTTTTCTATTCCTAAAGAAACAGAGCAATCTCCGATGGCGAAAAACAGTAATCTCCGATCAGAGAATGGAAGATAACATATACGTGAAAATTAAATTTATCATACAAGATTTTACACATAAATTAACAAAACCCATAATTCGTTTCACAACAGAATTGGTGCTTTTTCATTATATAAGATCAATAAACAAAGACATTACATGATAAAAACATAGTACCTTCTTCTTCGATTTCGAGTCCCATGAAGAGATGTTAAAGATGAATCCTAAATGATTATTTTGGGCAATAACATTCTTCGTCACGCGTCTTTTCGAATCATTTTTTTTCATTAATCTCGTTCTTCACATATCTTCAGGTTAAAGCGATCGTGATGGATGAAAAAGAAAAGGAATTGGAATTGGGGGGAGTGAGTTTAGCCGGAGAATGATGGAGGGTAATGAGAGAAGGGGAAATGCGGTGTAAACGCCGACGGGGCTGGCTGTTTGACCACCGGAGCCACCGGGGTGTGATGGAATATCGCCACCCTTGTGTTCTCTTGGTTTTGGTAGTTAGACGATGATAGTGTAAAAGGGCTTTGTTTAACCGTTAAGGTAGTTAGGTTGACATGTCACCGTTAAGATTATGGGTGGAACTAAACGTGGGTAATAACTGAAACTGGAAAGAAAACAGAACCAACCTTTAACCACCACCATTGCTTCATGACTAATCCCACAACTCAACCCCTTTTTGTTGTCAAAAAGTAACTTAATCCACCATTGGCTTATGATTAATCCAAACATTGTTCTTACATAATTAACATTACTTTATTAAAAAAAAATAAGATATAACATATTCATTTAAAATTTTAATTTAATTATGTTTTCAAAATCGGATTAAAAGTTAAAGGTTCAACGATTATTAGATTGTCATGACACGGGTTAAAAATTAAATAAAATTAAAGAGTTTGAAAAACAATTAAAAAATATTGTCTTTACTTATTAAAAAATTTAAAGTATAATTAAAATTAATTAGTTTATCTTAGTTTATAAAAACTGATTAGTTTATAAATATTGACCAATTAATTAATAAACTGACCAATTTTTAATAAAAAATTATTAAAATAAATCAAACTGAAAAATTAAAAACGAATTGAAAAATTATTCAGTTCAAAATTTTTACTATTGTACCGGTCGAATCAATTCATTTTTAAAAAATTAATTTTTACTAATGTGATTAATAGTTGTCTATTCATGTGAAATTAATCATTAAATTTGATTTATAAAATTAAAAAATCTAATTATTAAATTAAAAGTTTTAACGTTAAATTAAAAAAAATAGAATGATAAGCATTTTAGGACTGACCATCTTATTTAAATGTCTATCAAACGGGAGACTAAGGGTAAAGAATTTGACCGCATAGCGCAGTGGATTAGCGCGTTTGACTTCGGATCAAAAGGTCGTGGGTTCGACTCCCACTGTGGTCGTAAGCATCTTTGTCAAACTTGTTATGTTTTATTAACAAACAGTCCTATGACCATGGACAGTGCAGATAACAAAAAGATTCCCTTTTTCATTATAAAATGGTTGAACTTTTTATAAGATTATGCTAATATGCTTGAGCTTCATGAACCAATTATCGAATAATTTGGTCTAATCTATTACAGTTTAGCATTAACAATCAAGTTATTAGGAATCATCAAACCGGTCCTCCAAAACCCTTTGTGAAGCCATTTTCATCATCAGTGACAGAAAATACTGTCATTTCATATTTTGAATTGGAAGTTTTTCAACGACTGTCTTACTCAGCAGCAATGCAAGCGATCAAAAATGTGAAATAGACCAGTAGAACTAAGAAGCTGAACAATCAACTCAGCTAAATCTAAGAAAATGGTAATCATATGGCAAATTTCAAACATCAGAAAAATCAAAACCATAGAGCTCGACTAAGAGCATTGTGAAAATGCATAAGAGCAAATCCAATAACAATATGTTTGTCTTAATGGCTGCATCTAACTTGAAATTGATGGATAATCACTGCGCTCTAACCTACACCTTGATTGCATACTTTCTCATCGGAAAGTACATCTCCCTCTTCTTCTCACGTTCTGTCTTCAAAGATGCCTGAAACCGAACAAGACCAACGATTAAAAAGCCTATGAGATGAACCACTAAAAATGTCTCCAGAACTACCACAACATGAAGTGTTCAAAGTGCTAGTAGACTTGCATCATTGCAGAAGTAAATGTCTAAAAGTGTACAGAGACTATCATGTGCTAGCCAACTCACAAAGGAAAGGAAATAGTTACTAAAATAGATGACAGACGAACGTGAGAGATATGCAAACAAGTTGTGCCGAGTGAATTTGCAGATTACAGTGAATAGCAATTGAATTTCCAAATCAACGTAACACCTCTTCAACCTAAGAAATAGCAAAGTAAATTATCTTATACAGACATCTAACAAACACTTAACAGCAGAGTATAGGAAAAGGTTTCGCTTTTTCACTATCAAAAGTAAAAATTAGCAATCCGTCACAAAATAATCCATTCCCTCTTCTCATCAAACACTGCCAGACATTTAGCACAATAAAAGCAGACAAAAAGAAAAAGAAAAGCATTTGATTTGCAACTATAAACTAAACCTGATGTTTGGTGAGGCGTCGGCGAATGGCGCGAGTTTTCTTGGGGCGAAGATCCAGAGGCAAGAACTTCTTGTTCTTGTAAACTTCCCTTAGCGCCGCTTTCTGTTTCTGAGATATCACCGTCAACACTTGTGCAATCGAGAGCCTCACCACCTTTCTGTTCAGGTTTTTCACTGATCTCAATCAACTACTGCAAAACAGAACGAGAAAAGAAGATATAACAGAGGATCTTACATCTTGGAGAGCTTGTTAGGAGCGCCACCGGTGACCTTCGCGACACGGAGGAGAGCTAGCTCCGATTTGAGCTCCTTCAACTGGCTTAAAAGCTCAGTCTTTGACTTGTTCCTCAACTCGTGAACCTTCAACCTTGCTGCTTCACACCAATTCAAATTCAACTTAAAAACTAGGCTAAGATAAAACATCAATCAACACAAAACCGAAGAGATCCTTATTTACCCATTTCTGAGCTGCTCCGCTCCTTCCTCACTCGAACCCTAGAATTTGCCTATCGACAAACAAGCGCACTAAACGAAGACTTGAAGTGTATGACCTAATCGTAATACGTCGTCGCATAGTCTCATCTACAGTACTACCCCACACAAACCGCAAACTCATGCGTTAAACGACGTCATTCATAGTTCACGGCAAATTGTTTAAATTAAGAGTTTGGGCCAAAAATTTCAGGCCCGTGTATAAATGAAGTGAAACGGTGACGTAGGGATGTTCCGTCAATACGGCATGACGTTTTGGTGGCCAACTGTTTCAACCAACAAACTTACAGGTTCCTCTTCCTGAGTTTCCATTTTGAGCAGAACATGTCCGAAGTATCCCAACAGCTACACAAACACATTTCTCAAATAGCCGGAGGCCGATTGCCGTTAAATCACGATCAAGAACAGAACAATTGCCGTCATGAAACAGCTGCACAAACAAACAAGCCTTAACCACCGGCGAGACGAGGAGATCTCCAGCACCCAAACAGACCCGTACTCGCCAAAAGCACTGAAGCACCATAGATCTCTTCCTCGATCCATCAATTACCTATTCAAAGAGCAACGTCTCCTCTTCATTCTCGTTGGAATTCTCATCGGCTCCACCTTCTTCGTTCTCCAGCCTACACTCTCTCGCCTCGGCCCGTCGGACCCGCAATCCACCGCTGTCTCCAGATCCTTTTCTCTCCCCGCTTCTCGCAACAACGGCTTCGAATATCCTAAACGTTCGTTCTTCGGGCGCGTTCCGGCGGGAATCGAGCGCCGGAGATTGCGCATTGTGGTCAGCGGCGGGGCCGGGTTCGTTGGGAGTCATTTGGTCGATAAGTTGATTGCTCGCGGCGATGAGGTTATTGTGATTGATAATTTTTTCACTGGTAGGAAGGAGAATTTAGTGCATTTGTTTGGGAATCCGAAGTTTGAGTTGATTCGACACGATGTCGTTGAGCCGATTTTATTGGAAGTTGATCAGATCTATCATTTGGCATGCCCCGCTTCGCCTGTTCATTATAAGTACAATCCCGTCAAGACTATTATATCCTTTAACAGAATGAATGATTTATGATTTGGGGTTGCTTTAAAGTTTTTATTTTTGTCCATTACTTTGAGATTGTTCTTGAGATCCTTAACTGTGAATGTTGGTGTGTATACAAGACCAATGTAATGGGTACGCTAAACATGTTGGGTTTGGCAAAGAGAGTAGGGGCAAAGTTTTTGCTGACGAGTACTAGTGAGGTTTACGGAGACCCGCTTGAGCATCCACAGAAAGAGACCTATTGGGGACATGTTAATCCAATTGGTTAGTTGCATTTATCTGCTTCGTCATAGAGAAAATTTGCATTGTTGCTTTGTTAAAGAATGATGGCTTTGTGCACTTGAAATTGCTTAGGTGAGAGGAGCTGTTATGATGAGGGAAAGCGGACAGCTGAAACTTTAGCAATGGACTATCACAGAGGTGCAGGTGTTGAGGTAATGGTTTCTCATGGTGTGTGCAAATTAGTGTACTATGTTATTTAGATTGTTGGTCTTGTGTATACTTTGCATGGTCTTATTTAGATTCTAGTTGCAATGTGTAGTGTTCATTCATTGCTCTTATTTCAATGCAAAGTGCAGTAACCCACTTGCTCATTTCGTGCTAGTTTGTGATGTTTTATTAGCATTTATTCATGCAATGGCTTACGAGAAGATACTTTAAATGTTCTAAATCCTTCGAATCTGATACTTTGACAAACTTATCAAAATTATCTTATTTAATCTGTCCTTGGACTTGCCCCATGTAGTAAATGACAGGTTTAATTTGGTCATGTCTTAGGTTCAAGTATTAGCAATTGTGAACTTATAAATAAATGTGTAACATTAGGTTCCATATTGTATCTAAGCACATAAAATGTGGAAGATGAACAAGATAGACCGCTGTTTGAACAATCTCAATTGCAGCTTATTGGTTCTCTCAATTGCAATTGCTTTGGCCTATAAATTGACACTTGGCCTGTTGGGCCATAATGATTTCTGTTGTTTACAGGTCCGAATTGCTCGCATTTTCAATACATATGGACCTCGCATGTGTTTAGATGATGGGCGTGTTGTCAGCAACTTCGTTGCTCAGGTATAATTTTGCAAATCCCGCATTGACATGTTGCACTCACTCAAAGTTGTATGCAAGATGTGTTCTTATTGAGGTTCTTAATTTTGAGGTGCTCTAATTACTTTTCAAAACCTTGTTCAGGCCATTCGGAAACAACCAATGACTGTATATGGTGATGGGAAACAAACCAGGAGCTTCCAATATGTTTCTGACTTGGTATAGTGGACAACATTTATGCATTCTCTCTCTGATTCTACTCTTAGAATTTACTGAATGTGATATTTTGCATACATTACGTGCTTTTCAACTTTTTATTGGAATAATTGGAAGGAAGGGTAGTGCTTCACAACCTAGGTTCATTTCATCAAGCCATTTACTCTTGGTAGCTACCTTATTTCATGGTTCTCACAAGTGTATACTAGTCACTTGAGGTTATTCTTTGAGCTCGGATATCACTATGAATTGAAATGGAATGATGGGAAATACGGCCCTGGTCTCTATTCTTGCCAATAATAGGAAATCCACAGGATGTTGCTTTAATGTAGAGAGAATAACAAATGACTTTTTGTGAGTAACCCTGAAAATGTGTTCATACTTAGGCACGTTTCACTTAATGTTGATGGCATATGATATGCGTCTGAATCAGAAGTTAGTTGCTGGAATATGACAAGAACTTTTTCAATAACAGGTAGATGGATTGGTGGCATTAATGGAAGGTGAACATGTGGGACCTTTCAATCTTGGCAACCCAGGGGAATTCACTATGCTAGAGCTTGCTGAGGTATGTCATTCTTGTAGTTCCTTTCAAATGCAAATAAAAGCTATCAAGCCACTTATTTGCTTACTTGCATAGTGGTGGGAAGCAATTTTGGTGGTTTTTTGCTTGTACTAACATCCTAAAAAATGAGTTCTTAGGTTGTGAAAGAAACAATTGATTCGAGTGCAACCATAGAATTCAAGCCAAATACTGCTGACGATCCACACAAAAGAAAACCAGATATCAGCAAAGCAAAGGAACTACTGAACTGGGAACCCAAAATTTCATTGAGAGAGGGATTGCCTCTCATGGTCAGAGATTTCCGTAACCGCATAATGAACGAAGATGAAGGGAAGCAGCTTTAGATATTACACTCGATATGTATAGTGTTCAAAGAACAAGTGGTTACTATTTGTTCATTCCATGATTGCAGATCGATGGTAATGCAACTTGGGAGGACTATAGCAGTGTATTGCTTCTTATATGGTCAGTGTTATCTGCTGTTAATCTGTGCCTTATGCTCACTGGCACAAGTGATATTCTTTTTTTTTTTTCATTAGAACAAAATTTGAAACCTTTGTTCTGTACTGAACTGCATCAGGGTCAGCTCTAGTGAAACTTAATAAACTTTTATGAGAGTTATGCAATGTCCATGTCTCTGTGTTTGTTCTGAGTTATTTTCATTCTCCACCTTCCAATGACTTTCAGCCTTCTAGTCACATGGAAAAGAGTTTAAATTATATGAAGCTATAATTTAGAATGTAAAACCAATCATTAAATAAATTGAATCGATTCGATTGGTATCATCATAAAAATACCAATTTTTTAGTTTTTTAAAAAACTCTTATTATTAAAAATTGGCTGATTTATTAATTAATCAATTGCATGTCTAAAATAGGAAAGAAAAAGGTATTTCCACGACTCTACCACCCAGTGAATTATGTTTCACTTAATCCCTCTATTTTATGGCCACATATCTTTCAGGCTAAGGACACCTCAAACTGTCGCGGGGCTCATTCTAAACTTACTCGAACTAGTATTGAACAAAAAATAAGAGCTTTGGTTTCGGCTCATTGGGACAGAGATAGGCAAAAAAATAGTATTCTACCAATTAATAACTCGAGATTCTATAATTTTTATAAATTAATCAATTTTTCTAAATTAAAATAAACTAGATAATTTTGTTTTAACAGACTTTTTTCAATTAAACATCAATATTTTTTACCAGTTTTATGGGTAAGGATAAATTTTGCAATCTTATTTTAAAATTTTATTATATATTGACTTTTTTAATTTTTAATCTAATTTTTAAAATATTGAATAAAAAAACTTTAAAGGAGAGAAATAACTTTCGTCTTATGGTTTAATGGGGTAAAGGTTCAATCATAAAATTTTGTATCGACAAATTTTTTGATTCAATTTCTAATTTTTCGATTTAGTTTATTTTAATGACCTTGTTATTAAAAATTAATCGATTTATTAATTAATCGACCGATCTTTATAAATTAAAATAAACCAGTTAATTTTCTTTCAACAGTCTGTTTCTTCAATCAAACTTTAATTTTAACTTCTTGTAGAGGGACGGAAAACTTCTTTTTAAATCTAATTTAAAAAAATTTATTTTTAAAATTTTTATTGCCGTTGAATTTTTAAATTTTGCGTCTTATCGGTTTAATTTTAGGTTCGAATTTTAAATATTGAATAAAACAATTTCACAACGAGAGAAAATAGTTTGTATTTATAATTTTTAAAAAAAAATTAGAGATTTGTGTTTCTTTTAGATTGATGCTTCGGCAAAATTGGGGACCAAATAAGCTATCCCTTAACTTCAGGGAACACTTGGGTGTTGGACCATCACAAGACACTCGCAGCATCTTCACTTGCATGAGTGCATCCACTATTCTGTAAGTCAAATGACAAACTCATAGGCCACTTGTTACATTGTGAAACTGTAAAAGATATGGAAGGCCCTCGACACCAACCCCACGTAGTACACGACGCCCATTTCTTCCTCCTGTCAAAAACTAAAACGCCCACACACACATGCACGTAACATTTGGACCACAATGGTCGGCAAGCTATCTCCAAACCCTTTGGTTTTTAGCTGCTCTGAAGTTGATGCAAGCTTTTTGCAATCTGTCAGTCGTCGAAGCTTTGAACACCTTATAGGTCATCACTAAAAGATGAAAAGGATGCTTCTTGTAAGTACTACGTCCCACTTTGTGGTACTAATCAATAATCATTAGCATCCAGATTATTTGCTATACAAAAAAGAACTGAAAAAAGGAAACAAAAAAAAAAAACTCGAAAGGTTCATCTTTACCATATGGGCTGGCTGGGACATAGTAAAGCTAAAGAAAACGTAGCATCCGATTCCATAAGCTTTGTGGATAGAATTGGACTTGATGAATGAGGAAGAAAGTGACTTTTGTGTCTATCACCATCCACAAGAAGAAACAATTCCATTCAGTTTAATCTCTGGCAATGGAAGCATATGTTCCTTTAGGAATAATGTTCAACAATTATAATCATACTCTGAAACCCTCTTCATCTCAATCTATATTTTTCGATCTTTCGTGTATAGTTCTGCGTAATCTCGAATGTTTTAAGATCTATTTGTAATGGTAAGTCACCCTCTTCCCAAATTCTACTGCACAAAGATAGTACTTTAGGTACTTATTACAAACCTGAGATACAACCAAGTTAAGTACTCTCTGTCACCAAGTAAAAACAAACCAAATAGAGGTGCGGATAATTAGCAAGTTCAGTATAATTCTCTGGTCTTGGGTATTCACAACTTAATAGTCATAGAATGGATCGTAAAAACTAAGTATGTATATTGAGAGGCTAATAGAGCTGCAGATTGGCTAGCTAATTACGCCAATTCTCTTGAATTTGGCATCCATCTGCTTCAAAACTCGCCTGTAGATTGTCTATTTATCCTGTTAGAAAATAACTCGGGTTTTCTTTTTCCCGACTAGTTAATTAAAATTTCGTGTATTTCTCTTGTTGACAAACAAACCAAATGGTGTGCTTAAAAGTTCTCTATTTTGTTTTTACTCTAAATTTTACAGGTAGCATCTAATGTATTGGAGAGCGTTCATGAATAAAATATGGTTCAAAGCATCAAACCAGACCAACCAACCTTCTTTGAGAAGTCCTGTTTCTACACTAAACAATCATGAAAGGAATTGATATCTTTTGTGCTCCCAGGCTTTAGCAGCCATATGCTTAAACATGGATCAACCTTCTTCCTCCTCCTTCTCCTCTCCATCATCATCCAACACTCAACTTGGCGGCCGAGCAATCGACCGCCATAATCCCATCATCAGAGACCAGAAACGAAGCCCCAGGAGTTTTCCTGTACCTACTTGTGCTTCTGAACCAACCATCGACCCACA
Source organism: Erythroxylum roraimae (assembly GCA_027568915.1). NCBI lineage: Eukaryota > Viridiplantae > Streptophyta > Magnoliopsida > Malpighiales > Erythroxylaceae > Erythroxylum > Erythroxylum roraimae. The sequence continues at coordinate 27,190,297 of JAOSBL010000004.1, forward strand.
ACCTTACCATCTTCCTCATAAGAGTAAAACTTCCTGGGCTAATATCAACAAGAAAAATGATAAAAGCAAAAGAACTTCTTCAAAAACGAAGGATCAAAGAGGAAAGAAAGTCTCTTTCAAGCCAAGTGAAGATGTTAAGAGGAGTTCTACTTTGGCAAAAGAAGTTGAGAAGAAGAGCTGGAGTGGTCCTAGTGATTTTATCACTCCTCCAGGGTCTTCTAGGTATCTTTTAAGTGAAACAGCTTTCTTTGACGGGTTGCCACCAGATTTTGATCCTGTTTTGTCACTGGTTCCTGCTGAATCCGACAAAACTCAAGCTCAGAATCAAAGTGAGTCGACAGCTTCATCAACGTCTTTGTCTTCCCGCTCAGAGAGGTCTCCCAACCAGGTTTGGTCTCTTTGTTTCTACATATTGAAGCTTTAAGAGCCGAGTTTGAGATTGTTCAGTTGATGAGTTTGGATGTTTCAGGTGTAAGTACGTAGAGGGGACCTTATTACGTACCCCAGGGTCCCGTGAAAAGATAAAAAACGAAGGTAATGCGGAATACCTGGATTCGGTTCCATCTCTGATTCCGATGCCGATTCCGAGCTCCAAAC
>JAOSBL010000004.1:27190993-27206216 GCA_027568915.1 Erythroxylum roraimae
GTTTTGAGAGTTTCATTACACTGCAAGGGGTGTGAAGGAAAAGTGAGGAAACATTTATCGAGAATGGAAGGTATGAACTCATCTCTTTGTCTCTTTCCCACTTCTATTCTGTGCCTCTCCTTCCATATCCAACTCTGCTTCACTTGGATTTCCCGCATAGCCTTTGTTTCACTAAATCCATTATTCTTTTCAACTGATCTGCCTTTCGATGATACAAAATCGTTAAACTGATGTTGTCAATGATTATATGCACAGGTGTGACGTCCTTTAGCATAGACTTTGCAGCGAAGAAGGTGACGGTTGTTGGAGATGTGACGCCTGTGAGTGTCCTAGCGAGCGTGTCAAAGGTGAAGAATGCTCAATTCTGGTCTCCTGCAATCCCAGTTCATGGCTCAAACAACCCAGAAGACAAGAAACAATAACCAGTTGATACCGATGTGTGAAAATTGCAATTATGGTGTAGAATGTTAATCATATTGTAACCTGCAGTACTGTATGATTTAAGTCGCAGTTAAAAATGATATGAGAGGCTTGTGAACAGGATAGTAAACCAGTTCGACTCCAACCGAGTCAATTGGGCAGATCAGATCGAACAGTTTCTTCGAAAATGTCTTTCAATCTCAAAAATGCCATTATCGTCGAATTGATCTTAAGCGAAGAGATCATTGTTTCAGAGGTTCATAGTAAACAAAGCCCGAGCCTCGCCCAAAACAATGTGTTGAGTGGCTCGACCCAAAGCTCAATCTAGGCCGAGACTCCAGGCTCTATCAGACTTGGGCGGCCCTAATTAAATATATATTGTAAAATTTAAAATATATATTTAATTATATATATCTAATTAAATACATATTTTAATCTACCCATATATTAATTAGTATACAAATATGTTTGAGGATGCCTAGATAAGCTATTTCTAATCTACCCATATATGTATATACACTAAATAAATAATTAATTAGTTTACAAATATAAAATAAAAATAAAAATAAAAATAGACATGAAAGATAATACTAATAAAATATAAATAAATACGTACAAATAAAATATAAAAATTAACAATAAAATAAATACTACAATAAATATAGAATAAGGAATAAAAATAAAAGATAAAATAAGTGAATAAATAAAGAAACTAAATTGGATTCATTGATTTAACAATAAAAAATTTGAACCAATTAAATTTTTGGTTTGGTTTTTAATTTTCTCACTTTAATGATTTTTATTGTTAAAAACGATCAATTTATTAAGTAATCGACTAAATTAATTGGTTTTTATAAATTAAAATAAGCTAATTAATTTTTATTTAATAGTCTCTTTTTTTATTAAATTTCAAATTCCGGATGTGTAAGGACATTCTTCTTCAATTATATTTCAATTCTTCAATTTTATTTAATCTTTAATAAATTTTATGACGTTGTAATACCAATTGAACGTTTTAAACCTTAAAGCTCGTGCACAGTTTGGTATTAATTGAATCTCAATTCTCAGCCTATGTATTTGATTGGTCTACTAAGTCTTCATTTTTTTATGAATCCTTTTTGTATTTTTTGTAAGGTTGAATATATAACTAATTTGAAAATAAACATATAAATTTTAAATTTCACAATAACATTGATTAACCATGAGCTTAAATATTGTTTTAATACTTAGATATTTTATTAAAAAATTGACAATGATATTCTAAGACAAAGAAAAAGTAGTTACAAGCTAGCCCTGATTGATGAGCTAGGATCTTCTGTCTAAGATTACTCTGTCTTATTCTGTCCATTGAATCTCAGCCATCTATTTATGTGAACCCAGTGTCTATTTATGTGGGTCCCGTGTAGATATCGCATAAATAAATGGTTAAGATTCAAATAGACAGGATAGGACAGAGTAATCTTGAACACAAGATCCAGACTCCTGATTGATAGGGTTTACAATTACGTTTCAAACTGTTGTTCCTTGTGATTTCTAACGTTTGTCATATTAAGAGTTGGAGTTTTAATAAGATTAGACCAAACTGAAATTTAAACAGTAAGATAAAGACAAGATATTTTAAGTTTAAAATGTTTATCTAAAGAATTTGAAATATGATTAAATAAGATTGTATTTAATTTAAAGTTAACTAAAAAAGATTAATAAATAAAAATTTATTTATTTATTTTAAACTATAAAAATAGATTAGAGTACGTTGATATTTAATGACAAAGATTATTAAAATAAATCAAACTAAAAAGTTAAAAACTGAATCAATAAGTTATTTGATTCAAAGTTTTTACGATTGTACCATCCAAACTGACTCGATTTGTTAATCATAAGAATTACTTATTTCACTTCTTTAGTTAAACATTGCATTTCATTCTATTCATCTAACCTCTCTTATTTTGTTAATAGTTACAATTTCTTGTTAAAGTGCCATACTCATAATCATTATCATCATCATCACACTCAGTCTAAAGTTTCGCAGTGAGGCGAGATTTGAAAAGGTTTTATAGTACGCAGCCTTACCCTTACAAAATAAAGAGGCTGTTTTTTGATAGACCCACATGCAGACGTGACAGGTAAAAATGATGCAGAATAACATAAACAATAATTAAAGAACTGGCACGCATAAAAATGTATTTCAATATGTCTTTATTGTGTTAGATCTGGTTTTCTTAATTCACTTTGTTTCTATAAATTAATTTGCGGCTAAAAGTGTATTTTGAACCCAGACATTTTCGAAGCATTCAAAACAGATCCTAAGCAAACGAAAAATTTAACGGAGTTAACTTTTTGTCAATTAAACATCACATTAATGTTGATGTAGTGTATTTTTATTTTTTAAATAAAAAATACCTTTTGGTTAATTTAAAATTTTAATTTTGTAGCAATAAGGCCACTTTCTATTTAAAAAATAAAAATAATATAATGTCAGTAGTGACATAACATTTAATTGACCGAGAATTAAGTTTAATTACCAATTTAATGTCTTATTCGATTTTTAAAATAATAATTAGTGAACTAAAAAATGTACAACAATATATTTATTTATAATAAATGAAATTGTTAGGACGTGACTATAAACTTATCAAGTTTTAAAAAATAATATGAAGAAAATGATAACTATGATGATTTAAATTATGAATAAGATAAGTATTAACTTACTTCTCACGTATGTTCGGTATAATTATGATAATTATATTTTCTAATGAAAATAAATATTAAATTCACTATTTTATTCATTATAAAAATTCATTCAAAAATGTTATCTTGATATTTTATTCGTTTATTCAATTCAAATCAGACAAGATAAATAAAAAATTTTAAAAAAATAATATTATAAATATTCTTTTAACACTTAGATATTTTATTAAAAATTTGAAAAATTATATTCTAAGACCAAAAAAAGGATTCAAGAGTTGGAATTTCAATAAAATATTTATTCTTAAAATATTAAATTTAACTATATTCAAACTAAAGATAAACCCATTTAAATATGATTAATTTATTTAATATTTATAATTACGTAATTATGATTTTAGTTGGATAAGTAATTGAAGAGATAGAGAGAGAAAGATGGAAACGTGAAAAATACCGAATAAATCACTCACGCGCGCACACACTCTCCTGCATTATCACCTTCACCTCACGTCCTGCTTCCCACTTCCTGAACATCTCATCCCATAATGTAACAGACACGCAAGTTTCAGTTATCAAAGGTGTCAACCACCTCAACAACAGCTAAACACTTTCACATTCCTTAATACTCTCGAACTCTCTCCTTCGGTTTCTCATTTAAATAACTTCCCTCCTGTCTTCTTCTTCTTCTGCTACTTTTGTCTTACCCACCCTAGTTTTTTCTTTTTCCTCTGCGGTTCTCTCAAACATCTTGAGCTTCTTTGTCTTCACTTTCTGAAACCAGTTCCAACAAACTTGGATAGCATGTATAACTCATATTATCCTGAACAACACCAAGGACATTCTTATGATGGTGATGATGACAACGATGATGATTGGCTTAAACTCTCACTTGGCAGATCCTATTTTAACCCCCCTTCTTCACCGACCCATCAGGAGTTCTCTCCTCTCACGTTTCAACCCTTTTTGCCTCCTCCGGTGGCTTACTATCCAGTGCCGGCCGCACAGCCACAACAGCTGCCACTGCTGGTGCCGCAACTACCTAATGAACCCCCTCAATCTCAGCAACAAGAGGTCATTGCGCTGTCTCGTTCTTCGGGTTCTCGAACCCGTAGACCTCCAAACCAGACTTCAAGTGAAGATGATGAGAGCAAAACTGTACCTGCACCGTATCCATGGGCCACGGACAGGAAAGCCACAGTTCATAGCCTCAAGTATCTTCTGGCCAATGGCATCACAACTATTTCAGGCGAAGTTCAGTGCAAGAGATGTGACAAAACATACGAAATGGAGTACAATCTTGAAGAAAAGTTTGGAGAGGTTGCGTCGTTTATATTGAAGAACAAGTACAGCATGCACGATCGAGCACCGTCGGTTTGGATGAATCCGACCTTGCCGGACTGCAAGTTGTGCAACCATAGCAACTCTGTGAAACCAGTCTTCCCGAAAGAGAAAACATGCATCAACTGGCTGTTTCTGCTTCTGGGACAAATGCTTGGATGCTGCAAACTCAGTCACCTCAAGCACTTCTGCAAGCACACCGAGAACCACAGGACAGGAGCTAAGGATCGTGTTCTTTATCTTACTTATTTAGCTCTGTGTAAACAGTTGGATCCAACAGGGCCATTTGATCTTGAACTTTAACAAAGTTTGACAACTTGCAGACGACAGATCGATGGATATATAGTTACCATATGAATCCAATAGCAGCAAAACCTATTGTTTAGTTCAGGTTCTTCGTTTAATTATTAGTTGATTTAGGTCCTCCATTTTCTAGTGAACCATTTATTGTTTTTCTGTGTTCTTAAGATAGCATTCTCATTACTTTACTTAATTTCTATATAATTATTTCATCTTTCTTCTTTAAGTGTTCTTAATTATGTTCTTCTGATCTTCCTTAACCACGATTAAGTTATTAGATTAGATTACCAAGATATGGTGAAGATAAGTTCTGATAGTTTTCATGTTGATCGAATTCTATTAATTACCCTGAATACACGACTATTCAAATTAAAATATGGATAAGAACAAGTAGTTGTTAGTTATTAACAATTATAATGACTTATCTCACCAAGTTTGTTGAAGATAATTCCTAGATTTTGATTACAAATTTAGTATTATATAAATTAATAACTATTCTATTATTATTATTATTATTACTATTATTATCATTATCATCATCAGACGACATTCATTCAAGTTTTTAAATTCGAACTTAACTAATTAAATTTAATTTAAGTTAATAATTTATTAAAATTATTTTAAGTTATTAATTTAAATAAATTTTAATTGATTCAGTTGTATATAAAAGTTGAATTGACTTATCGTATTAGTAACATTTAATTAGCTCATGTCTTATGCTTATATTATGGGTATTTTATCATTATTTTTTAATTGAAATCTAAAAGAAAGAATTTAATTAAAAATTGAAAACTAGAAAGAATTTTTTAGAAAATTTTAAAGATAAAAATTTTTAAAACTTTTCTTAAGCCACAGGGGAGATTTGTGTTTTTACCCTTTTGACATGCTTAATTGAGTCAGTAGTTAGATGTTTCAATTTTTTTGGGTTAATTATTAAAAAACAGTCATAAACTTTACTTAATTTTACAATTATAACTCGAACTTTAAAAAATGACAATTAAGTACTCAAACTTTTGATTTTTTTCAATTCTAGCCCAACGTCATTAGTCTCATTAACGTTGCTGACGTAGCTTGCCACATAAGACAGAAATTCTAAATGCTTATACATGTCAGACTTAATTAATTTTAACTAATTAAGTTTAACTCGTTTTGGGATTGAAATCTCTAAATCAAACTTTATCATGCCAGCACGAGAAGATAATGACGCTCTATCATGTTGTTGTGAGACAACTACGACACAATTTTTAACAATTTGAATGAAATCTCAGTTTATCACCCTAGGTCATCTTTCCTTTTGTACAAGAGAAAACTTATTTAAGGTTTTCAATTCCACATATTTAGGCAGCAAGTTTAATTTAGGAATTTCAATCTTAAAATGACATAGCTTAGTTAAACTTAATTAAGTTTGACGTGTATAAGGGTTTAGAATTTTCTATCTTACGTACTAATTCATGTCAGTAACGTTAATAAAAATAGTAACGTTGGGTTAAAATTGAAAAAATTTAAAATTTGAGTACTTAATTGTCACTTTTTAAAGTTCAACTATAATTGCAAAATTAAGTTTATAGTCATTTTATGTCTCATGAATTCTCCTTCCTAATTCATTACTTCCTTTCAATTTTGACCTAATTTATTGTCACCTTTCAACTTATGAAAATAATGTTAGTTAATTACCATACATTCCATATAAGAATATCACCTGTTAGTATATATTATTTTTTTTTGGACCTCAACCTGTTAGTATATATTATTGTGTTGCATAATTTCTTGTCCTTTTATAGTGGTTTCTAATTCTGGTGAGACTGTTCGTGGACTCAAATGAATCTTGTGTGTGTGCATAGCAATTTAGTGTTGCATGTGGCGTCTATATATTTTCTGTTAGTAACTTTCACACGATAACAAATTTCCTGTTACTTCTTATGTACTCCTGTTTAGATTAAAGAAAACACAGACCTACCTCTCAATACTTCCTCAGGTATATGTTAAAATCTAGCATGAGTGAAGTGTTTAAGTACATCAGGTATTCTACTAGTCTGTCGGCATAAAAGAGGTGGGAGTTGTACCTCCTAAGATCTTTTGCTCAATTCTTGTTTTCTGCATCTTACCTCCAATGATCAAACCTGAGCATTCTCGGTTTTTTCTCAAACAGAGGATTTGATGATTCTTTATTGATCTGGTTATCTGATTGCTTCGCTTTTTGTACAAGTTCCTCAACCAGAGGCAAATCCTGGAGATCTCTACATTGCTACTATTTCTTCCACTAATTCTTCTGTCAACTGTCTCTCAATTTCCCTACCTATTGTGTCAATGTCATTTCCCAAGTCCAGCCACTGCAATTCCCCTGTCAGCAATTCATCAGATACATCATCAGTACCTTTGCTCTGTTGGCTTGCAAGTACTTCGAAAAGTTTGTCCTTAAGGCCATTCTTTATCCACCTGGAACTAATCCTATTTGGTTGTCTCACCCAAGGGTATGGACTGGCAACTTGCCGGTAAATCACCAGTAGTGCTAAATTCACCCGATAAAACAGCAGCCTCCTTGCAGAACACGTCCAAGATGTGCGATTAATGTATATCTTCTCAAGCTCTTCAAAGACTAGGGGATTCACAGGCCAGCCAGGAGAGTGCCATGAGGCTATAAAAGTATCAGCATCAGTATCATCAATTCCAGACTCATGCAATACATGCATCACATAGGAAGAGTCCCTGCTATCTTCAGATAGTCCGTTCTCTTCAGAAAATGGGACAGAGCTGTCCTCAACATCTTCATCACTTGACACAAGCATTCCATCAGCATATGCTTCTGACTCAAGCTTGAGGAGTTGAAGTTGCATTCTTAATCCTATAGAGCAGAAAAAATTATATTAGAAGTCATATATGTTTAACTACAATGATATCAAGCAGATAATGTAGCTAACGGAATCCCCAAAATTTTGTGAAACAATTCAATTTCCTTGCATAGGGGAAACTAGCAGCTAGAAGAAACATTAATCATGGATACACTTTTATATATGTTATGGATTGATTCAACCAAGCCAAATTATGAGTTTAATTCTTTCTAATTCCTATGCAGTTTTAAGTATTTGAAAATCAGATTAGGATCTACCACCTTTGTTTGTAGTAATCACAACCAAGATGAAATCTGTAACTTAGAATCCTAAGGTTACTGATTTGCAAGAATTCAAATTCCAAATTGAATCCAAGCTGTGCTATAGCATTAGAAATATGCAAAGCATTTCATATATTACCATGCAGATCCGCATTGAGACTTTCAAAGCATTCAGAACCAGAAGATACATCATCTGCAAAGGGTGTTTCAAGAACTGAAATAGGAGTAGGCTGATCATCCTCCTTAGAACTTGCAGCAGATTCTAGTTCAACTACAGCATGCTGTGTGGGGACCAAGCCATTCTCAGGCGGGTCGTTTGGTGGCTCCTGGAAAGGCAAAATAAATGTTTGAGGCTATTTAATCATGTACAAAGGTCTGAAACAGATACTTAAACAAGCATCAAGACCTTTGCTGCTATCAAGGACTGATATATGCTGCATTGATGAGAATAAAAGTATAACGCTAATCCAATAAGATAAAATCAAACCTGTAAGCTTAAAACATCTGACTTGCTTGTAAGGGATCCCCTTTCTACCATTGTAGACGTTGATAGTTCTGGATCTGTATGTTGTAGAGACATAGTCATATCCTTAGTGGACTCATCCAACACATACTCAAGAACAAATTTGTTATCAACAACAGTGGCTGGTGATGTCTCAGAAACCACATAGTTCTGTTTAAATTGATTTCCCTCTGCAAAATTGCTCAGCATTTGATTCTGGCTGAAATCCATCTTTGTGGGAGTGACAACATCATCACTAGATGTGCACCCAGACTGATGAGACTTCTTACTATAATTGTGCGATCTTGAATTTCGGGTGAATGAAGATTCTCTAAGACAGGAACTTTCATTTACCACCCTCCTGCTACTCTGCATAATTTCTTTTGACAACATAGACTTTCCCCTTGATAGAGTTTCCTGACCCGTGCCACTTCTAGGACGACTAGCGGCAGTGGATGAAGCAGGAAGAGATTTTGATCTTGACAGATTTTGGATACATCCACCCTTCCAGCCATCCCTACTGCTAATACCGAACGGTTCAGCACACTCTCCTGGTTCGCCCACTAGTTCTCCACCTTGCCCCCTTTCACTCATGACCTCTGTCTTTGCTAGTCTCATAGCCCTATCGGGGATTGCAAGCATTTCACCAAGTGTGCTGCCCCTACTCACCATTCCCAGGTCCACAGACTTATGAGTTAATTTCCACCTCTCTAAGAGTCTCCTTCTAGCTTCTCTACTCAATGATGATTCTTTAGTACGGGATGACGAAGGCCTGTAACAACTGCTCAAGTCATTTGAATTTCTAGAAGTTAGTGACATCACTTCTAACTCATTCCCAGAATCATTTTCAGACCTGTCAGATGAACTTTCATCACCAGAATATCCTCTAAATGCAGATGATGAAAAGTTTGTGGAACTACTACTGAGTGTAGTTCTAATTTGCCTAGTGATTTCCTTTGCAATTTCTCTAGGTTCTCTAGACTTACATTTTGATTTCGGAACATCCTGAGAACACTTTTTCTTGCGAAATGATTCAGGCTCCCAATTCCTGATACCAGAAACTCCTGTGTGATTCCTACCATATGGGAGAAATTCATGGGAGGAAAAAGTTGATGAAACAGTTCTGGTAGTATTCTGCACTTTCCCTATATTTGGTTTGAGTACAACAATCCTTGTGGCAGAACCTCCCAGTTCATCTTTGTCCTCTAATTGAACTTTTGATGACCTTTGCAAATCTTGAGTATCACGCTTATCATGAAATTGGCGAAAAAAATCATGAGAATCTGTCAAATTAGTTCTAGTTTTTTCTTTCTCTATTTTGCATTTTCGGCCACTCATTGGACAAGTCAACGAATATAAAGATCTTCCGGATGGGATTTGACCACAGTGGCAGTTAGGAGCAGAGCTAAAAAGATCATGGACATGCTTCATAAATAATGAATCAGGTTGGTCAAGAAACTTCTGCAGAAGATCCTTATTGGAGTCTAGATCATCAATGGTATCATGAAACTGCTTTGAATTGTGAAGTTTTTCATTAGTAGAAAGCTGTTTACCATTCTTGAATTTCTGCTGTATGACTGCCATCTCAGCCTCATCGATCATTGAGTTTGCAGTGGCCTGTGGTGAGTATCTACTACTACACTGCATTTTTCTTGCATCCAAGACTTCAAATACATCTTTAAATTCTTGCTCATCCTTTAGGTTTTTCCTAAACAAGCGAAGATTGTGTGAAATGCCATCCTTTTCATGCTTTTTGGTGGAAGCTACCTTCTGTAAATTCCCTGAGTACCTCTTTTGTTGCTTAACAGAAGGCTCCTGAGGAGGCAACCCATCCAGGCCCATCATTCGGGCTATAACATTAGTAGACCTTCTTTTGGATTCAGCTTCTTTTGACATCTCTTCGGCTAAGAACTTTCTTATTGGTGTTCCAACCGCTTGCTTTGAAGATCTCCACCCAAACTCACCAACAACCTACATGAACCAGATAACTTACATTTATAGATATATCCAGATCACACTTCATTAAGTTAATTATGATTTTCATTAAAATTTTTACCAAAATCATACAAATCAATGAATGCCAACAAGTATCTCACCAATTCCTGCTCGGTAGTATTATCAGTAGTCTGAGAACTACAATCTCCGACCAATTTCGAGAAGTTTATCTTTTTCTGAGCCCGCCCTGAAAATAAATTCCTACTCCAACATCAGAAGTTGCTTGAGTAAAACCAAACAGATTGAGGCAATGTAAGACAGTGGGAACTAAATCAACAAATGCAAGCTACCTAACCAAGAATAGAAAAACTAAGAAGGAAAATTTGAAAAAAAAGAAGAAGCAGAAATTAATTTTGTTTTTCTTTTTATATTCATTCTCAATTCAATAAAATAGGTAAAAGAAGCAAACAAAATCATAACCCTAACCACTGTGTAAAAAGGCAACAAAGGCAATTCACTACACCTACTTTAACTAAAGAAGGAACAGAAACCGAAAAAATTCAAATTCCGCTGTTGACCTCTAAATCTAATACATTAAACTAAGCACAGTGAGCGAGAGACACTGAAAACTAAAAATAAATCCAAAAGGAATGTCTGCTTGTGCTTGGTGGCGAAGAAAATAACTGCAAAAAATGTGAAATCAAGTGGAACGAAACGAAAATACTAAACAAAATAAAGTATTTTTTGCTAAAAGCTCTCATTCACTTTCTCTTCAACCAAACATCATCCAGAAACCACGAGAAAGTAGAGAAACAAGCGAACAATTCACCTTCACCAAATCGACGACTGTGGGTGCGATCAGGATTAATGCTAGAGCTACAGGACGGAAACGACTCCATTTCGAGACATCAAACTACATCTAAAGTCGCTTGAACCTTCTAAAACACTCAGGTACTTGAGAAGAAGAAATCAAGATCAGATAACTTTTGAGCTCATTGCATGTATAATCTTATCGTATGTATAATCTTCAAGACAAATAATTATTAAAAAAAGAAGAAAAAACTAAAGAGGACCACACACACACACACACACACTCTTAGGTCTCCATAAATAGTACGGAGTGTGGGTGAGGAGATACGAACATTAAAGAGAGTGGGGAATGGGGATCCGTTAGAATCGATGAAGAAAGAGATAGAGAGCGCGAGAAGGAGGTGTGAGCATTAGTGGCAAGTGCAGTGTTTGAACTTTCAGAGATGACTGATGAGTATTAATATTGCAATGTTATTACTACTTTAAGTATACTGTGATATTCTATTTTTCTTTATTATAATCTAAATTTTCTCCTTTAAAATAATATAATTTTAACTTAATTATTTAAGATAATAATATTATTTTAATTTATAAATCTTAAAATTTTAAATTTTTCATTTTAATTAATTATAACAATTAGAATTAAGCTCGCAATTAATGCTATTTAATCCGACTCATTATTATTAATTATATTTTTATTCAAAAGATTATAATTTGAACTAATTGTTATTAAAAGTATAATCAATATTATTTATTTATTTGTAAAAACTTAGTTTGAATTCTTGAATTTATGTTAAAATTTTATTTTATAACTATATTTTTATTTTTATTAAATAAATCTTAAATTTAAAAATTATATTTGACATACTCTTTAAATTTTTTTAACTTTAAAAAAGACACATATTCTAAATGCTTATTTTGCATTATAAAATTAAGGAATATTTTTTATTATAATTTATTAAGATAATATTTAATTTAATAAAAAGTAAATATTACATAAATTTTAATTTCTAAAAGAATCGTAATTAGAGCGTTAAAATTAGCCTCATAGAGTGTTAAGAATCTCACATCGAACAACTATGAGGGCATTCAAGAATTTATAATAGTATGCAAACCTCCCCCTCTAGGGCTAGCTTTTGAGGTGAGTTTGGTCTTTTTAACATAGTATCAGAGCCAGTTTGTCTCGATGGTTTGGAGTGATGCCCGGTTATATCCCTTTGCCCAATATGTCCATCAGATATCCAGTCCTGCTCTGGACTGAGGGGGGTGTGTCAGGAATCCCACATCGGACAACTATGAGGGCATTCAAGAATTTATAATAGTGTGCAAACCTCCCCCTCTAGAGTTAGCTTTTGGGGGTGAGTTTGGTCTTTCTAACATAGAGGGTGGTCGAGTTGGTAGAGTGGAGGGGCATAGGGTTAAAAGGTACCGTATTTGATTCCTCCTACCTACCCTCTCTCGATCGAGTCTGTCGTACAAGACTTGTCTAGTGCGGAGTACCCGATTGACGTGATTTGCAAGCTATTATGTCAATCCGGAGGTTTACCCAGTAAGCATCCAAAAGGTAGCGGCTGCGGTTCCTCCGTTTCAGAAAAAAAAAATAGAGTTATGGGATTATTAAATATTAAATTGGATTTTTTCCCTAATTTCGTGTGGAGTGATTGAGCAAAATTAATGTTTTAAAAATCAGAACGGAAGTTAAACCGATAAAACAAAAAGTTTAAGGTTTAAAAAATTCAACCGGCATTAGGCTATCTAAAAAAGATTGAATAAAATTAAAAAATTTAAAATATTATCGAAATAGAATTTCCTCGTTGAAATTATTAAATAAAAATTAATTTATTTATTCATTTTAATTTATGACAACTTATTAATTTGCAAATATTGAAGTTTTAATTATTAAATAATTCGAATCGAAAAATTAAAAAGTTTATGATTCAAACCGGATAGATTTTTTATTCATTGAACAAAATAGGCAAATTACGTAAGGACTTGTAATTCCTAATCATTGTTCATGAATTCGTCTAGACATAAGCATAACCCTAATCATAGACTATAGACGAAACAAGAAATCTAGGAAGATTAAGGCTTATATGGTTGAAGGACTTTGCGTATATTTAGGACAAGTTTCAACTAACCTTTCAAAAACGTGCACGTATGGGCTTTTGTGAACAATGGTTTGGCTTTTGTGCTTAAAGTTTTGAATGGAACAAAGACTTGGATAAAAGAATATGGGGATATAGATTTTTAGAGCTTTACGTTGTAATATTTAATATTTTAAATTAAATTAATAAATAAAATTTAATTGATAAAAAACGGTATATAATTATATAATAAAGATCGAATAAAATTAAAGAATTTAAAATATGATTAAAATAAACTAATTTTGTTAATAGAAAAAGTTGAAATTTAATTGAAGAAAGAAATTAATAAAAATTAATTTATTTATTTTAGTTTATGAAAATTGATTAGTTTATAAAAATTACTAATTAATTAACAAATCAATCAGCTTTTAATAATATTTATTAGAGTAAATGAAATAAAAAATTGTCTGATTTAAAATTTTTATAATTAAACTGATCGAATCGGTTTAGTTTTTTAATCGTCGAGTATAATTCTCTATTTTATTTTATTCCTTTAAACTATCTTTATCATTTTAAATTATTTAAAACTACTTCATAACATTAAACTTAAAAAAAAGAATCAATTTTATTTAAAACCATTATTAAGATAAAATAAAACTAATTATATAAATTTTTTACATACAAACAATTAATTTTTGTTAAATAATTTTACAAACATTTCAAAGAATTTTTTAAAAATTTAAATTATTTTAATAATTTATAATAAAATATTCTTGTAATAAAACAAAATTGTATTAAAAAAGTTTTCATATCTTACCCTGCTTTTATATTTCTGTAATTTTGGATTAGAAAAATTTTGTTGACTTTCTGCTTTTTTTTGTTTTTTCTTTTGGAGTGAAAGGAGATAATTACAAAGTCCCAAAAATGGGATTATTGTGGCAAAAGTATCAAGCAAAGATGGTTATTTATTTATTTATAATGAAATGACTCAATCTCCAAAAAAAAAAGATTCCATATTTTATTTGTTAGTATATTTTTATATATGAACACTAGCTAGTTAGGTCTTGGTGAAGGAATATAGTGGACGTGAACTTTTAGTTGAGATGCATATTCATAAGAAAATTGAGAGAATTTGGAAAACTTTAATTTTTAAAATTTTATGCCTCGGATTCATACTACGAAACCTAGTTCGAGTTGCCTAAGCTTGACCCGTTGTTTTTTGTTTTTAATTTTAAATAAAAGATTTCGAGTGGAGCAAGTAGGGCTCGGGCTTAGGCCTTACCTGGTCCATTACCATTTATACTTAGCAAGAGATTCGTTAATTAATAAATTTTTTTATGCTTTCAAATATAAATATATAAATACATGAAAAGTCATAATTAAGAATATTACATTAGCTATGATCTTACCTTCGTTTCCCCTTTTCTTTTATGTAAGCATTATAATCGCATCTTAAAAATTTTAGAGTAAATGATATAATTCTCTTGTATAATTTAAGAAATTAAAAAAATATTACAATTTTTAAAATTAATGAAAATCTTTTTTTGTTTTTTAATTTTTTGTAAAATTAATTCTCTTAATTTTTAGTTAGAAAATAATAAGGAAATATAAATATTATACACAGACTAATCAATTTTTATTAATATAATAACTCAACTCAGTTAAGGATAAGGCTGCATACTATTGGACCTTTTTAAATCTCGCATAATAGCGAGGTTTTTACTAAGTTGTTGTTATAATAACTCAATTCAACCATTAAATTTAAATGTAATTATTTTAATTTGAGTTTAACACTTAAGCTGAATTGTCATATAAATAATATTTTATTGATGCATACAAGATATTCATCTTATGTATTTCATTATTATTTTTAGTCAAAATTTAAGAAATATTTTTTAAAAAAATTATAAAAATAAAATAATTTTAAAGATTAAAATTTTTAAAAAATTTCAAAATCATAAGGGTGTTATAAAAGATAGAAATAATATGGTGTGCCCCTAATTGTAGATGGTCACATGTGTATTAGGATGGTTTGGTTTT
>JAOSBL010000004.1:27206968-27228344 GCA_027568915.1 Erythroxylum roraimae
GTAAGGAAGAGGTATGATTTTATAAGAATAATTCTTCTCTCCCAAATACTCTGAAATTTTGTTTCGGTTTTATAACAAAGGGTACTTTTTACCTAAAATTCTATTATGGAGAGAGCTATGGCAAATTCAGAAAATTGGACCCTCTCAAGGAAGGTCAGTTAAGTTTCAGCTTGAGTCCAAGAGCAAATTACTCCATGCCCTGTTCTGGTTCAGGTTTACCTAACAAGAGACAAAAACTGTACTTCTATTCACTTGTCATTGTTTTACTTTTTACTCAACAGTGACATTTCAGCCGAATCAATCAGCTCCTGTTGATTTTTTTAAAGTATTTTTTTTTCTCTCACAAGGTAACTTAAGAAGGTTACAATTATGTAAAGCTACCTTTAAGTCATTTATTTTTAGATTAATCTCCACTCGAATTAGGTAAGTCTTTTGCGAAAAGCAAAATTCTAGTCCCTATGAGTTATATTTTCAAGCATGCATTTAATACAAATCCAAAGAGTATAGGTTAAAAAAAGTCATTTTCACCTTAAAATAAAGAGAAAAATGAATGATTAAAACAATTACGACTGGTTTAACTATAAAATTTTTGGATTGTTTAATTTTTTAATTCGGTTTTTAACATTTTAATTCAACTTATTTAATAGTTTTTGTTATTAAAAATAAAATAATTTATTAAATAATCGGTAAATTTTTGTAAATTAATTACTTCTTATAAACTAAAATAAATAAATAAATTTTTATTTAATATTTTTTTTAATTAAGCTTCAAATTATTGAATAGATAATGACATTATCTTTCAATCATATTTTAAATCATTTAATTTTATTTAATCTATGACTATAATGATCTGAGTTTTTTAAATCTCAAACTCATTAACTTAGACTCAAAGTATTGTATCTTTTATTAAAAAATATTAATTCTTCATATATCATAAAAATTATAAATAAAATTGTTTTATATTAAAAAGAGATAAAAGAAGAAATTATTTTAAATTTAATTTGCCTCCTAATTTCTTAAAATAATTCATATTATTTAAAAATTGTACATTTAATGTTGTAAGTCAGGAAGTCTCTGACAACTACTTAGGATTAGGCATAGGCATAGGGATAGTACCAAATTTGAAGATGTTACCAAACATGATGTGTACCTAATGATTTGCTTTTGCTTAAAAGGAACCAAGCAAAGCGACATGGTACCAAACAAAAACATCATTGTCGTTTTTGCATCAATGTTTTATTATATTTATTAATAATTTTTATAAACATGCATAAAGTTATTTGTTTTAGAAGGTTCTAAAAAGCTCACAATATACACAACTTTATTTTTACAAAGAGACTCTACGACTTAATGGTCACAATGAAAATAACTTTACTTGTGAATTTATTGTATTTGTTTATAAATTATTAAATTAAACTTAAATTATTCACATTTTATTAATAATTAATATTAAATAATATATTTAGTTAATAAATGATCAAATTATAAAAATCAGATAAAAACAGAAATTAAAAACAAAAACTTAAAAATTTAAATAGATTTTAAATTAAAAATAATTAATTAAAAAAACAAAAGGCTCTTAATAATCAAAGACTCGTCAGGATTTTGAGTGTTACAACTGTTATCTTTTAGATGTGCATTAGATAAATCTCCGGATTGACGCAAAAGTCTACAAATTACACCAATCGGATACTTTATACTAAATAAGTTCTATACAACAGGCTCAATATAGAAGAATTTGAACATAAGACCTTTATTCCCTTACTCCACCAAGCCGACCACCCTCTCGTGTTATTTTGATCCTGAAAAAATTGATCTACTCGATGAGAAAGATCAAAAGTCTGACGTTTAGAGAACTAGATACAAAAAAAAGTAGCTGACGACAAGCAAGTTCAATGGAACTATCGTCAAGCTCAATAGCGTTATCGTTGTGGTTTTGCATGTGGGATTGAACCTGAAGTACACATATATGTACGTATATGTATATATACATATCTTATGGACAAAGCAAGAAAAACAAAGAAGGTACCACCGAGCAACATGCATTGCTTGGTGACGTTACACTTTTTCAACTTTTTGTGTTCCAACCCTCTGCTTCATCATATATGCATCTGCTAATTTTGTACGCTGAAGTTGCATTATGAATCAATAATCAATATCCGCATTAGCATCTATCTGAAGATTCCACTGCAAGAGTGATTGTTCAGACGAAATATCAAACAGGAAGAAGAAAAGGATCACAGTTACATGGAGAACTGAAACTTAGAATATAATAAGGCAAAACTTTGCTCAACGTGCAACATGTATATCACTGATCTATTGTTCAACAGAGTTGCATACAATGGCTGCCAAAATTAACATGTTTACCTAGGATCATACTAAAGCAGAGTATACTAACTAAGAAAAAGGTGTGTAGCTTCTCAGATTATCATAGGTCAGGTTCTGCACGCACAAGAAAACCCTACTTCAATAGCTGCACTCGAACATCAGAAGCTGGTGTGTCAAATAATATTTGATGAACAGTCCATGACTACTCTAATCTCCCGTGCTCGTGAAACAGGGAAGTTGAAGTGCAACGAACCTTTCTGGCAAAGAATCTCAATCATCTAACTCTAGGTGAATCAGCTCCCTGCCAAGTAACGGCTTCATGTAAACGCAATCTAATTGTTGGAAAAAAAAGAAGTAATAATTCAAGAAAAAATATATTTGAGGAGCACAATGCAAACACTCAGGTGCTAGAAAAACTAAAATTGTGAATCCCAAATAAAAGGAAATCAATAGACAAATACGAATATACTTTTAGAAAAATTTTGACCCTGTACAAAAATCTAAGCTCGTAGCAATGATAACAGCAGCTCAAGCTTTCAAATACCGATCCATCTCATTCAATAAGACAGTGGCAGATTCAATTGAACCTAATAAGGGGGTCCAGAAGGAGAACAGTTTAGGGTGTCTTTGTTACATTTTACTAGCCAGAGAAGATGTCAAAGCATATTTTAACAAGGAATATAGTATACACAGAATTAGGCACCAAGACCCTGGCCAGTACTCTAGCAACATGATCACACACCGACTCTTCCGGTAAACAAACACAAGAAGCAACATTGCTCTCTGCATTTTTATCAAAACGGTTCAAAATTCTACTTGGAGACTGCTGTAGTGGGAACTCCTAAGCAAGGAAAAGAGCAACAATGGCAACATGGCAGAATTCTGCGGCTTTTCTTCTGGGACTGTCTTACCAGACAAGCTTTTCTTCTGCAGACAAGCTTAGTTAAGAAGAACATGAGCTGAATGGGTGATTAGTGATAAGAACAACACATTTGAGTACCATGGGACTTCAAAACCTCATCAAGGATAAGCACATTGAGACATACGGAATCAAGAAAGTTATTTGGAATATGACACACGTGCCCAGTGGACTGAATGAAGCAAAGTTGTAGGATTCAGTGACAACTGACTTCGCATCACCATCAGAAACTTATCAGGTTCAGTACACATAAGAAGAAGGGTTATCAAAGTATTAAAATCAAGCATCACACAAGCAAACACGATGCAATGCCTTACTCCGTGGGACTAGAAACAAAATGGAAGGCAATTCGATCTCAAAGTCATTAGCAATTGAAGTCTACTAAGAGAGCACAGGATATCGAATGCTATATCAGAATAGGCAAAAATGAATTACCAAAAAGAACAACTGTTGCATCTGTAAAACTGTCATCCACTACCATAGCACTCTAAATTTCGCTAAAAAATCACTACCCAAATCATTTCTCACAGCAATAAATGCACGGTTTGGGAAAGCAATAACTTGTATATGTTCCCCTTTACCACAAATCAAGTGCACCATCTACAAGCTCTTAGCTGCTCGATCCAGCTTTTCCTCTCTCCACCTTCTCCGAGAAAAACTTGGTTGCAAACATGTTATCAAGGAAATATTCTCTGTAAGGATGATTCTTTGGAACAAGCTTCCTAAACTGATCAAACTTTTTCTCAGCCTCATCTTTCTTTTTCAACAGAGTGTATATAATCCCCTGACACAGATAGGGCCTAAAGTCCCTAGGCTCCTCTTTCACCAACTCCTCGTAAAGCTTAATTGCTTCACCATACTTCTCCTCCATAACCCTAACTTGCGCAACCAGTAACTTGAAATCCCTTAAAAGTGAATTGTTTTTCTCCTTCTTGCACTTCTCCATTACAGCTTCAATTCTCTTCAACACCCCATCGAATGGTTCACCGGACTCCGAATTCGCCATCACCACACCGTGATAAGCCTCCACGCGAAGGGGGTCTTTCGCTAGTATGTCCTCAAATATCTTCCTCGCCGTCTCCGTCTCGCCGCTAAAGCTTAAAATCTGACCCTTTAGTAAAGGCCACTCTTCGTCGTTGGGCTGAAGCGCGATTAAGCGGTCCACGACGTCAACTGCTTCTAGAAGCTTCCTGGATTTGATCTTCACCTCCATTAAATACCGGAGATTCTCGAAATCGTCTCCGTTACGAGCCAAGTGCTCCTCGATTCTCTTCTCTTGCTCCTCAAGCGAAGCGTTTTCTCTATCCCACTCCTTAGTGGTCTCCTCCGTTGCTGGCGTCGCAACCGGCGAGGCAATTGCGGGTTTAGCGTTTAACTGTGCGAAGAATAGAGCGGCGGCAGTAGTGAAAACGACGGCAGTACTCTTGAAATAGGGTTTTAGGGTCTGGAACAATGAAGAAGGAGAGTTTTGAGGATGTTGAGAAAGTGAGGGTTTTGGGTTACGCCAGGACCGTGATCGTGAGGAAGATGAAGCTCTGATGGAAGATAATCTGAACGGTGATGATGAGGACGACAACGGGGGATGTGAGGTTCTGAAGGAAAGAGATTGAGTGGGTTTGGAGAAAAATGGACAGTGCTGATCGAGTGAGAGGTGGAGTGGTTGGTGACAGCAATTCACTTTAGCAACAGCCTCCATTTTCCAGATAGTGTGTACCGTGGGTTGCTTAAACCCTGATGATAACGAAATGGTATACGGAGGTAGAACGTAGAAGTAGACGAGACTCTTCAAACCCTTGGAAATGAGTATGTGCTTTGAAGAACTCCGTAAAGCGCTGCCGTTTAAAGGTTGTGACCTTCTCTTTTTGGGTCGTTTTAAAACTGAAGGTCTAACCTTCATGGGCCTAAGCCCTATGGATTCACAATCCACCTATACATTTAGTTCAAGTCATTAATTTTTTTTAATAGGGAATAAAAACCCAATTACACTACGAGTCTAAGAAAATTGATTCCTGACATATCTTCTAAGAGGAGTACATAACACTTAATGGGTGAAAAATGAAAATAAAACGTGCCAACAGCAAAATGGGCAGCATAAGTCGCAAGCCAGTTCGCACATCTGTTCAAGACATTAATTTTCATAATGATCAAAAGTATCTTCAACGTTAGAGAATGTTTGATTAAGGGTTTATTAATGGAATGAAATGAAATGTGTTATTATTCCATCATTTAGTAGGAAAGTTTATAATGGAATAGAATAAAATGAGATGGAAGATGAGGGTTTCATATTACATCTCATTATATCCTAAATAGTAAAAAAAAAAACTTCGATTTTGAGGTTTATGATAAAATGTAAAATAATAAACAATTTTACATTATATTATATTATAAACCCTCGTCTAAACAATATTTCACTATATTACATTATGAACTCTTCTATCCTTCCCAAACAACAATTTTTTAATATTACATCCATTTACATTTCATTTCATTATAAAAGTAACCTCTCTATTAAGTAGGAATAAGGTTGTGTACTATCAAACTTTTCTAAACCTCGCACCTTAGCAAAATTCAACCCGATGATAATGGATATTTAAAAATTTCGAATCGAATATCTCTAAAGAAAATTGGGGAATCCTCAGTTATATTTTTTGCACAAACTACGATATTTAGTTTGTTTTTTTACTTTTTTAGTAGATTTCTTTATTACTGTACCTAATACTCATCACAAAAAAATTAAAATTCTAATGGTCATAATGGTTATTTTCTTCCTCCTTTGCAATCATATAATGGAGATATAATGTCTTACTGATAATTTTTTATTTGGCTCTATCATCATTTTAGAAGGTATGTTTATGTTAATTTTAAAGCTTAAAAGTGTATTTTAAATTTTAATATTTATAGCAAAATATAAAATAGACCTTAACATTTTGAAATGTTCAATTTGAACTTCAACATTTTAAAATATTTAAAACAAACCTTAATTAAATGAAAATTTTAACAAGGTCACGTTAATATTGACGACGTTAATATTGACGGAACATTATTTTTTATTTTTAAATAAAAATGATCCCGCTGATATATGACGAGTGAGACCCACTGTTATAAATGTATAAACAATGATCCCGCTGTCACGTGATTACGAGAGTCATTTTTTAATTAATTAAAAAATAATTATGTCATACTTGAACCCACTTTTTATTTAAAAATATAAAAATAATGTTATGTTATCATTAACATAATATTTAATTAACAGGAAATTAATCCCATCAAATTTTCTATTTATTTAGGCTTATTGTAAATGTTACAGTTCAATTTGAACGTTAAATTGCATTTTGTTGTAGACTAATTTTAAATACTAACGTTAATGTGTGATTTATCCGTTTAACTTGCAACGCTATATGTTAGTTCTTCAATTTGAAATCAATTTATTGAGTCCTTACAAATACAAAGACTCCTTTAGTATTTCTAATGTTTTTTTAATATAATTAACCTTTAAAAAAAAGAAATGATGAAATTAAAATTAAAAAATCATTAAGTAACCTCTTTTTAAAAATCTTAAAACATTGCTTTAATCACTTAAGCTTTTAAAATCTATAATGAATTACAATCATTAAATCTGTCGTTTAATTTTAATTACAATCCTTAATTTATTAAACAATTAATTTGAGATATATAATTATAAATTATTATTATATGACCTAAAAATTCAATTTAATACTCTAGAAAAGATAATAGTAACTGCATTTTATGCAATGAACTAAAATATAGGAATAACAATGTATGATCCATGAGCTCGATTCAAGTGTTTTCAATGGCCATGCCTAGACCAGATTTAATTATTCTAAGCAAAATGATATTGTTTTGTTTAGGAGAGTTAGACCTCAGGTAAGTCTGACCTAGGTAACCCAAACTTCGATCCAATTAAAAAATGTTATTTTCAAAAAAATTGGTAGGGCAAGCCGATGGGTCGGTCCATTGCCATCCATACTAAAATATCATCATCATCATTATCAATACCTAATTGAAATCCCACGTTAACACGGAGTTTGGGGAGGTCTGATAATAATTAGCCTTAATCATAAAATATAATACATAAAATTTATTTAATCTTATTAAATCATCTTTTATAAACAAGAAGATGGATTGGTTGTTTCCTCTCTGGCTTAGCGTATTCACCGGACAAGTTGCTCTCCAATTGACAAAGAACACAAACACACAAATAAATGTACCTAAAAGCTTGGAGTGGTGACAACCTCAAAGACGGTCCCTCATCCTCTGTCACACTTATTTAAGATCGCATTCAATCCAAACAAGAGCACTGCAATAAATACGAGTATGACAATACACAAAGACCCCAACAATGCTAAGAGTAGCACGCGACACAGTTGCGTTGAAACAGGGCTATGCCACGAGTCCATGCAACCCGTGTCCACCCTCACACATTTCTCAATACCTGTATCCTCCATACCTCTCGGATAGGATCCGTCCAAGCTTCTTCATCTTCTTCCTCTGATCAAATTATTATCTGCAAAGATGGTGGTGCTATAGAGAGTTTGCGGCGCCGCTTCATTATCAACTTTTCATCATTACCTAGGAATCACAGAACCAAAACACAAAAGCTATACCTAACAACCTTATCTCCATCGAACTCGTGACACTGATATAGACCTAGTCTTGGATCTCTAGCTTGGAAGAATCTGAAGTGAAGTTTTGAGTACGTTCTCTTGTCTCCGCCATTTGTTGTCTTCTCCTAGTATATGCATCAAAGAACTCTTTGTTCACCTTCTCCAACTCGTTCCACACTGTAACACGTCAACAGATACGTATATTCAGGAACTATTTGTTTTGACTGTCTGGGAAAAAGAAAGGTTCCTGACCTGTAGAAGTAATAACAGGTTTGACATTAGCATGCTTGGCGAGAGCTTCCATGCACTCTTCTTTGCTCATATTGAAGATGATGCACTCTTCTATCAGATGGTGCACCTGTTAGGATCATAGAAACAGATCGAAACCCACTAATACATGTCCGATGAGTAAACAGAAATACTGGGGTTTAGGAAAAGAAAAAACGATACCATGTGTATATATGAAGCGGAAGAGTCAGCCATAGCTATCAGAAAATCAGAAACTGGAGTCGAACGACTATACTGTAATCCAATATGCTTCTGAAGATACTAAATTTGATGTTTTGTTTCGCTAATTTGTTTGAGAATGAAGAGGAGAATAAGCAAGAAAGTAGCTATATACAAGAAAAGCAGAGCAGGGAAAGACGCAACTAGATCAATAAACGCCAAAGTGATGAGCTAATAATCCCAATATAAAATGTAAAATATGAGCACCTGCCACCGGCCACCTAACACTAGAGTAGAAAGTCTGTTCCAATTTTGGTGTTACAACGCTGTTCTAACTTATCTCATCTATATATTTATATGGGTCTGTTCTAATTTTGTTATTCCAACGCTGTTTTAACTTATCTCATCTATATATTTATATGGGACTTACATGAATATATAAATAAGATAAGTTGAAACAACAAAAGCGGAAGAACATATACCTCCCCTTATCACCTGCAATTGGTTTAGGTAAAAACATACGAGAAAAGTTAAAAAATATATATCCTTTTTATAATTTTTAATTTTAAAAATTTTTATTTAAAAACAATAAAATTTTAGATATAAACTAATTAAATATGTTTAATATAAAATCAAATTTTAATTTAATTTAAAATAATTAAATTATAATTTAAAATATCTATAATAAATTACAATTTCATAATTTATAACAACAATTTAATAAAAATTATGCTAAATGCGAGGTCTAAAGGGGGTTTAATGTATGCAATCTTACTCGTAATTAATAAAATAGTTGTTTCTGAATGATCAATAAAAAAGGAATAAATTAAATTAAAAATAAATAAATTACTAATTCATATTAGATTTAATTAATTTACTTCAAATTTAAGAATTAATTGAATTTTATATTATATTATATTATTATTTTTAATTAAATTTAAAATTTAGATTTTTTTCAGAGTTTATTAAATTACGAGAAAACATTTATAATAAAATAAAAGGAATCTAAAAAATATTAAAGGACATCATGTATCAACTTGGGACCCACGTTCCCACGTGGGAGGAGGACGATGATTGGTGGGGAGAAGATGAGGAGAGATTTTGTAAAAAGCAGCCCCCTCATACTTACGTGGCAACAACCACCGTCTCTCTGTCTCTCTCCACGTGATCAGTGGGGTCCAGAATTTTCCATTTTTTGACAAAACACTAATACACCATAAGAGTCCATCCTCGTAAAACAGCAGTTTGGGCCCACCTTCTCAGACAAGACAATTCCAAACGGCCCGTGAAGTTGCCGTTTTTTATTTCCAGTCCATCCTTTTGCTTCCTCGTAGGCCATGTTCGGATGTTTCGACCCAACGGGCGAATTTTAGTAGCTGACAAATCACACTTGGACACATCAGCATCTGGGCTTTTGATTCTCTGGGGAAGTTGCGAGCAAATTGAACGCTACCATTAAGCTGCAGGATAGGCTGTCGTTTCTGTTGTTTTATACTCACCGTGTACGGTTACGTCACATTTCTTCAGATTTTAGGGTTGTATGGTCCAAAATAGTTAAGTACACGTAACAAATTCTTAATTTAATTGAAAACGTTAGGACTAATTAAATAGATAGAATTTAGATTTCTAAATACAATTTCTTTGACACTGATGTACTCAAACCGGAGGTTTACTCAGTAAGATAGTGACTGCGGGTTCTTCCGTTTCTTAAAAAAAAAAAAGATCATAACATATCAGCTCCAAGTTGTCCTCTAGTTGGAAGGTGATTATGAAAGTTTTACTATTAGCTGATCAGTACATAAATCGACGTTGGCTCCTGTTCAAGTATTCAGACAAAGAGTTAAGGTACCTTTTGAAACAGCCCTTGATCTGATTGACCAGAACTGTACCTTGGACATGGAAACTTGTACAATTGCTAGCTAATTGAGCCAGCAGGCAACATAGATGCAATAACCATGTACCTGCACTTGGGACCAAAACAAAATGCACACAGATGAACAAAGAAAGGGTGCACTTTCTTCTCACAACAAGAGGCAGAGCATCAAGTTCTTATTCATTTCAGATTCTATCGTGAAATATCGAAAGGACTCACAACGATTCTGACTGCACTATATAGTAGGAGTCATACAATCAAGCTTTGACAAGAAATCTCGTGAGTTTGACTTTAACCGTCGCACTCGGAGGTATATCTTTGTTGGCCGAGAGTCGTTTATCATTAATACTGACGACTCGTGATCACAAGGGATAACCGCACCTTCTCGGATCTCTTGTGAAGAAGGGATGCATTAAGGCTTCCCTGGCCTTAAGCCGCGCAGCAGGGTCATATCGTAGGAGCCCTTGCAACAGATCAATCAAATCCCCGGCGGAATGATCCACATGTTGCATTACTAGATTCTGCATAATAAATTCAGATTCAGTAGTTAAAGATTCATTAAACTGAGGAGAAAAGCAGCAAATGAGATGTAGAGGAGAGGACATACAGAATTGAAAGATCAAAGAGCTACTCTTATGTTTCAACAAAAAGAGTACCGAAAGAAGAAAAGGAAGTCCACAAATACGCAAAACCTTTGCAACCAAATGAATATCCGAATTCTCTTTAACAGGAATCACATAACAATCTCAAATGTGTGTATCAAGAGAATATCAAATGTTGGATTGTAACAAGTTTTTGAAGACTAGCCATGAATTTGAAAACTTAAACTAGGCAACAACTTTTGGCATGACTTTCCATTTCAGCAGTAGATGCCGGGTGACACAGTTTTCCAAAGTTAAGCTAGATATATTTGGATGTATCCATAAACTGTGTGATACTTTGAATCACATAAAACAAAAGAGGTTCTATTAAAATACCGGCAGACGAGGCAACTTCCAAACTGCTCTCATGCTCTCTCTCGAAGTAGCACCCTCAGGCCAATCTAATCGTGCACCTCTCCTAAAATATCTCTCAGAACGACGGCTGAAACGTGATCAGGAATTATGTAAGTATTCTAAGTAGTTCAACAATAAGAAGAAACACAAACACACAAATTGAAGGAACATGTAATATGATTTTCCTTACTCAGCTCTGACCACCATATGTTGAGGTAGTGGACCTAGAACCCTCTCCATCATTGCAAGATGCTCTAAGTTCTCATGAGTTTGAAAGAGTGCTTCACCCTGGCAACGAACAATAAAAGTATTTCCCAGTAATTGATAAGTTGTAACTTTCTGCATTGAAATAATAAACTAAATAATACCCAAAATTAGCTCATCCAACAACTTATGTTTGATGACAAACAAATGTCTATGAACCTTCCAGTTATGCTGATATCAGCCATTTGAAGGTAATATAGCAAATGCAAGTAGCGTAGTTCAATAGCATTTTCTGGTTTTCTTCAAAACAATGTACAACTGAAATCAGATTTTAATTATAGTAGGCAATCCATTAGAAACCAGCTATTTTTCAATGATGTAGAAACCTTTCACTCAAGTCTTGATTGAAAAACAGTTATTGGCATATGTATATCATAAAAGTTCCCAAAACATAAAGTCAAGGGAGGGAAATGATACTGAAATACTTACAGAACATAGTTCCATTAATATGCAACCCACGCTCCACAAGTCACAAGGATAATTCCATCCAAGCCCTGCAGAAACTATTCACTATGACAAAACTGGGAAGAGGATATCTAAATAACACCCATAATAGTCTCAGATAAATTACCCAAGATAACCTCTGGTGCACGATAATGCCGAGTTGACACCACATAACTGTGATCCTGATCTTCAAATGTAGTGCTTCCAAAATCAATGAGCTTGATAGCACTTGACTTGGGCAAACTCTTGAAGTAGGAACCATCTCTAGTGGATCGGGAAAGTAACTAAATCAAAGTGCAAGCAGGACGTCAGAAAAAGAAAGGGTCAAAGAATATTCATAAACATAATGCAAGAAACAATATGATATTAAACAACTGAATAGGTTTTCCTTCAAAAAGAAACTGTTGGCTATCTTACTTTGTAATCCGGCACTTTGATACTCTCAGAGGAAACCAGTAGAATATTCTCAGGCTTCAGATCAGTGTGAATTAGTCGTAAATCATGCATAACTGCAAAAGAGACAAAGTAATTAGTGAACCACAAGAACAAAGGTTTTAATTTCAAACAATCAAACCCACGCCACTCTCAACAGTATTTGCTGTACGATTAAAAAAAATAAAGGGGCTAACAAAAGTAAAGTAACTATTTAGGTCCATAATCCATTTCCCATTAATGGTATCTTAGCCTCAAGGTGATAAAATATAGGGGAAAATTGTACAGAATAGTCCACACACATGCAACAGACTCCAAAAGTTGTCTGCCAAGCTCCCGAACAAGATCAATGGGAAATGAACGGTAGCTGTTTTTGCGGAGAAAATCGTATAAGCTTGGTCCAAGCTTCTCAAACACCTGTTGAAACCATTTAAACTCATCCGCAAGTTTTCTAACTCACAGAATATTCAGGCATACAGGAGCATCTAATGGGCTCCCAAATTAACCAAATCAGAAATATCAACAAATACTTACAATACATATATGATTACGATAGTCAAACCAATTCCGTATTTGCACACAACTGCAAAGAATGAAACCATTTATACCAAGAAAAATCTTAAAGTTCTACAAGGATCAAGGGTATCAAGAAAATATGGAATCCTTACCGTGCCCCAGAAATGTCATGCCTAGAAAGCGTCTGTAGGACTTCAATTTCAATCATTGCTGCTTCACGATATTTCAGGATGGAGCGAACAATTTTGATTGCCACCAGTTCTTTCTTCTCATTATCGAAACATTCCAAGACTTGCCCAAATGTCCCTACAGGTATATAATAGAACCATAGATTAAGGAGATAAAACAACTGAAAACTATTTACGAGTACCAAATCCTAGCAGGTAAATTGAGTGATCCTTGACAACAAATGAATATGGAATTAACATTTTTTCTTCATAATCTGTGAACAACTTGATACCAACCTTCACCCATTTTACTGAGGATACTGTCTGCAACATTGGTAAGAAGAGGGCGTCAGAAAAGAGAATTTTACCACTAACATAAAAGCAACTCTGTACCCTACTCATGTACCAAAATGCAAAAAATAAACAGAGTTTAACCAATCAAATTAAGAAATAAGAACCACATAAGACTCCAAAAAATAAATATCAACATGTAGTCACATTCGAATGGCTGGATGATCTACATGTGAGCGGTCCAAAACTTTACATTCCCAGACCAACTTTCAATTAAATCCATAGCCATAAGACATAATTGTAAGTGGCCCGAAACTTCCTGTCTTTTTTCACCAGACAACAAGGTATTAAAATGTAACTAACCCAAAAATTGCCTTCTAAAGAGATTACTACGCCAGGTAAGATCTATATAAATACAAGCTAATTGAAACAGATAAGATCCATGCTGTTCATTAACAAGTATGCTTTCAATTTGAGATGCTCAAAACATTAACTTAATGGCAATGTCTCGACTATATCAGTCTAGAAGACAACAGCTTCCAAACTTCCTTGTGATACTTACAACGAGGAGTCAAATTCTCGCCAACAGCAAAAACATAGTGGCCGTCTTTATCATCAGGTCTCCACGGAGGAGAGCCATTACGAGGAATTTGCGTTTCCCTGTAGAAAGCATTTGGATAAGCATAATTGGGAATTGCCCCGAGTCCAAAATCCTGCCCACAATATAACCCTGGAATGACCTGCAGAGGAAAACACCGAACAGAGCAAACAAACGCATCAAAAACAGAAAAAAAAAAATTGATTCCCTTACCTTACCTAGGAAAAAAAACTAAAATTCTCGAAAAGTCACAAATTTGATACCGTGGGATGTGGCGGAAGCAGTTGATTTACGGGAGCCATGTCCCATGTTAATCGAGGTCTCTTCCTCGGACGCTTATCCATGTTCTTATATGGTAACTCTGTTATTCTCTGCGTCTCCATTTCTCTCAGTCCCATTGAAATTTTGCTTGAAAATCTGCTCAGAGCTTAAATCATCAATCGACCCATGAATTGATTCAAGCGGAACTTTGAAACGACACCCAAATTGAGTAATTTCAGGTTAAATTTCAGAAAAAAGTAGGGATTTTTAGTTGGCCTTTTCCTGTTTTTGGCCAAAAACCTTGTACAGGTCCTTGAAGAACAGAACAGGAGGGGGAGATCTGGGGAAGCTAAACCTGAGGTTTGATTCTAACCACGGTTACTTGCTTAACTCTAACGAATGGTTGAGTTAGGTTATTTATGTGGGGTCCACTTCCTTTATTTTCCTTTTTAAGTTCTCTCTCTCTTATCTTTAAACGTTTTCTATTGTTATTGGGCTTTGGTACACTTAGACTTAGTGCTTGGATTGATCTTATAGGGCCTTAAATGAATAGGCCTCTTACAGGCTAGGCCCAAATAATTAGATCTGTTAGACCTATCCGGACCAATTTTCGGTATTACAGTTGCTAAATTGCGGACAAAATTAGGAACGATCATGAGTCGGATTAAAATTAGGTTTGATAATAGATCGGGTTAGATTCTTGTCCACTCAAGTTTGGTTCTAGACCTAAATTTTGTGTTTAGACTCAAGTTTGGTTCTAGACCTAAAAAAAATAGCTAAACTTGGTTTGAAGCTTAGTTAATTTGAGTTGGACCTATTAACTTTAGATTGGATTGAACAATTTTTGCCTTTACTAATTGAATCAAATTAAGCATTTGAAATCCACGATTTGGTAAAAAATTAATTAACTCAAATGACATAATTTTAGTCAATTATAGTAAAATAATATTATTTTATTTAAATTTATTTAAGTCAAACTAAACTTCTTTAATTTAAGTTTGGTCTAAAATTTATTAACTCAAATTTGATCTATTAATTTCAAATCAAGACTGGCATAACCTTTTCCTATCATCTTTAGATAAAACTCCATATTTTTGTGAGAAGTATGCCTTACTATGAGGAATTATACACTAAGTATTATTTAACCATATTTTTCATGTCATAAGTTGTTCTTAACCTGAAATCTCAAACCAATTAAGATCCTAAATGATAAAAGAGTAAGGATGACAATGACCAAACTGGATTGGGTAAGCCCAAGCTCAAGCCTGACCTGACTGCTGCTGACCTGAGACAACGAATCTAAACCCTAGCCCGTCCAAGCCTAAAGTAGTCTGGCCTGAGCACAAGTCCAATTTGACACGGCCGAGCTGTTTTTTTCTTGAATAAAAATGTAAAAATGACTTCATTTTCTAGGCTCAAATGTCATCTTTATTAAAGAGGCAAGGGTTCTCAACTCAGTCTCCTTAAAGGTATTGAAGGCCTCCTCTTTTCTTATTTCTCAAAGAGTGACAATTGAATCACTAAAGAAGCAAGCAAAGCTTGTCAATGAGTAAGAAGAACAGGAAGATAGGAACTGCAAATTCAATAACATAGAACCAAAGATTCAACATTACTAAATCTGCCTAGAGCAACTCCTGCTTAGCAAGTCATGAGCTCTAGTAGTTACAGCATTGAACTTAGGAGGTGGAAGAAGCTGAATTGGCAACACAGCAGGTGGTGGATTTCGCCACTTTGGAAGAGGAACACTGTCCAAAGATGTCTCAAGCAATGGACGTGAATCAATCACAGCCTGCAATAGCTTTCCCTTCCTCGGTAGTTGCTTTCCTTTGATAAGCTGCTCAAGAACTTGATCATCATTGTCAATGAAGGTCTTAGTTTCCATTTGGATTTGCCTGATGGAACCAAACTCACATGAACCTAGTACTTCTGTGTTCAATGATGGCGAGGATGTTCCTTGTGTGATGTCACTTACAGGGGTTGAACTATGTGGGTAACAATCTGTAACAGCAGCTTGAACATGTGAACCTGTTGAGATGGTCTGGTATGAAATGGATTGGAAAACTCTGTTCAGAATTTGCTGGAGTTCACGAGTTCTTGCAATTGATTTCTGCAAGTAGTCTCTTGCTTCATCTCTTTCCTGCAGAGCTACGGCAAATAGATCACTCAGCTGCTTTATGGTTTCTTGATACAACACTCTCTCATCCACTGAAACTTGTCCGTAATTGAAGCTCAGAAACTTGTTTTCAGGATCAAACTTGATCTGCCCAAGTTAAAAAAATTTCAAGTTCTTGGTGTAACTAAGGAAGATCCGGATTTTACGTACTAGGAAGAACAAGAGAGTGATATGAATTAACCAACCTTAGAGCTTAACAAACTTGAAGACTCGGACATGTTTCTCATTCTCTCCACCCTTTTGATCACTTTCTGTATCTGTAAAAGAACTTGGCTTGATCCAACCTTATTATATAGAATTAGAGTTGTGAAACATGGAAATTAGGATACGCCATAACTAGTTTTAAAGGTTAAGATGCTCCGATTTTGGCAAGTTTCTTGAGTTCATCACTAATAAGGTAAGTGAAATCTTCTTAAAGATTATGGCAAGAATCTCCTTCTGTGATGCATGGTTCTTATGTTGCAGCAAGTTTTGAAATTCTCCCGTCATGTGTCTCTTCTGAAATTCTACTCTCACAAAATCGTTATATTTTATGGAAACAAATTAATTATTTCTTTCCCTTATAATAATTTGACATATCTTTTTCTTTCTTTTCTTTATCTCTTTCTTTACGCAATCTACTTTTTTGAAGTAACGGTCGGGCTACGAGCCAGCTTGTATTAGTTAAAAACGACGTTATTTTTGAAGTAACGGTCGGGCCACGAGCCAGCTTGTATTCGGGGGCCCGATCGACCCGATCACTTTTGACTCGTGGCCTGCTCGTAGCCTTGTTAACCTGGGCCAAAATCAGGTCGAGTTAGGTAAAAATTGAAATCCCTAAATTAAGCTTCTTAAAAAGTTGGATAAAAGACATAAATCTTGTAGTTTAATTTTTTAAAAATTTT
This sequence comes from Erythroxylum roraimae, assembly GCA_027568915.1. NCBI lineage: Eukaryota > Viridiplantae > Streptophyta > Magnoliopsida > Malpighiales > Erythroxylaceae > Erythroxylum > Erythroxylum roraimae. Next base: position 27,224,186 of record JAOSBL010000004.1, read on the forward strand.
AATTCCCAATTTTTTGAAAAATATCCTTCTCTTAAGTTAAAAATAATGATAAAAAATGCGAAGATTAACATTAGGCCGCGGGGTAATTAAATATTACTAATATTATAACTTGAATCAGCTCGTAAATTTGACGTGAACTATTTAAACTCGAATTAATTAATTAGTTTAGCTTGATTTTAAGAACTAAAATGTATTGTCATATAAATAACATATAATTAATAATAACGTGACCTTATGTTGTGTATATTTTTTCGTTCTTTTTAAACGAAATTTAAGACATTATTTTTCTGAAAAAACTAAAAATTAAAAAATCAATAGTTTTAAAAATCAAGAATTTCTCTAATTGTGTCTTAAAGTACAATAAAATATTATGTCTTTTGTCCTGAAACCTTAATTAAGATTGGTAATAGACTCTATCAGACTTAATTTTTTTTTATTTTGACATAATTTAAATTATTTATCTTAATTAAAATTTAATAATATTGTTTCAACATTTTTAACAATAAGTCTAATTTTTTACATTAAGTTTAAAAATAAAAACAAAATTAATCATAGTAAATCTCACTATACAAGACTTCTCGTTTTACAAAAGTTAGGAGAAGATCATCAATTATAAGCAAATTTTACTTTACATTTTACACCGAGACTATTTTCGTGATTCGAACTCGAAACTATTTTTGTAGCTCCGAGCTTGTAATCTTTCAGTCACGAAAAAATAATTTTACCAATTATTCCAAATCTTGTCCTAAAAAAACAAAACAAAATTGAGTATCACCATTATTCTCAATGAAATGATTAGAGTGTAAAGGTAACACGAGACCTGGGTCAAAAGGTTATTTTAAATAAAATTTATCAAGTCATCTTGGTAACTTTTTTTAAAGATAAAAGTGTATTTTAATCATCAAAATTTACAATATAATACAACTTAAATATTAATAGTTTGAATTATTTAAATTAAACTACAAACCGACGGAAAGTTTGACTAAAAATTTCAAGGCGTAGGTAAGTTGGTAAGAAGTTCTCCTGACTTAAGTGAGGTCGCGGGTTTAAACTGTCCTCATGTATGAAGTCGTTTAAAACTTGGAGTCAGAGTTTTGCCTTCCGCAAGGGACCTACCTAACTCGAGCGGGAATTAATCTAGGTGTAAATAGCTTAAAGGTGCCTTCTCATAATGAAGACCTTCCTAAGATACCTTGTGGAAAACCAAAAAAAAAGTTTGACTAAAAAAGTAAATCTTAGTCAAATTTTTTGGAAAGTAAATAATTACTTTTTTCTATTATATTTTTTAAAAAATGAGTATTTAATTATAAAATAAAAGTACTTTTTAAATAAATATGACTTTTTTGACAATCAAAATACAGCTTTTTAAGAAGCTGAAATTTGGAGCTTCTCAAAAAAGCGTTTTTCAGATCAATTAATGAGCCTATTTTTAGTCTCTTTTACTCTTATGTTTTACACATAATTTTCACAAACTCATATTTACAATTATTATGTATTTAACTATTTACTCAACTTGGATATTTATTTTAAGATTTATATAATATTATTTAATTTTTTATATGTTTTAATATTTATTTTTGATATTAGTTTACTTATATTATATTCTATATAAAATATTTGGTTAGATATATTTTGATTTAAGTTTTATACTGTTTAAAATTATATAATAATTACTATATTAAATTTTACATATTTTTTAATATATTTTAAATAATATTTATATGTATAAATAATTTTTATTATAAAATAAAATATACTTAAAATTAAAAATATTTTTTAATTATATATTGCCAAAAACTTATTTAAAAAAAACTCTTTAAAAAAACAGACAATCAAACAGTTAAGACTTCAACTATACTATTATAATTACGACCAAACAGAGGCTTCGTCTTTTTCCACACCCAAAGCACATTGAAGCCATGGCTATGTCCGCCGCCATCTCCAAGTCTCTCTCGCACTCGGCTCACGACTGTCTGCCCTCACTCCGTCCTATTCGGTCATTTTCTTTACCTTCTTCCACACTTCGATTAAATCTCTCTAAATCCCTTGTTAATTTGAGACGTCCCAGGGTTGTTCCTTTGGCTATGTCTATGAGGATTGAAGCTCCAGAGCAAATCTCGCCTTTGTCTTTCCTTGATCGGAGGGAAAGCGGATTCCTTCACTTTGTCAAGTACCATGGTCTGGGCAACGACTTCATATTGGTAAATTGTTTTCCTTCCTTTTTTTTTTTCCTGATAATGAGAATTACAGTGAAAGTTGCAATCTTTTTATTAGTGGAAAATTGTGTTGGATTTTTTTTTCTTTACTTGGTCTCATCTTTTAGGTGGGTTTTGAATTTGGCGAATGAATTCTGATGATATTGTTACTGGAAAGTTGTGTTGGATTTTTTTTCTTTACTTGGTCTCATCTTTTAGGTGGGTTTTGAATTTGGCGAATGAATTCTGATGATATTGTTAGTGGAAAGTTGTGTTGGATTTTTTTTCTTTACTTGGTCTCATCTTTTAGGTGGGTTTTGAATTTGGCGAATGAATTCTGATGATATTGTTCTTTATTTTTGTGATTTTGAATTAGGTGGATAATAGGGACTCTAACGAACCTCGGATTACTCCTGAGCAAGCTGTGAAACTATGTGATAGGAACTTTGGCATTGGAGCTGATGGGGTGATTTTTGCCATGCCGGGGATTAATGGCACAGATTACACCATGAGAATCTTTAACTCGGATGGCAGTGAGCCGGAGATGTGTGGTAATGGTGTGCGGTGCTTTGCAAGGTTCATTGCTGAGCTAGAGAATTTGCATGGGAAGCAAAGTTTTACTGTGCATACTGGTGCTGGTCTAATTGTTCCAGAGATTCAAGAGGATGGGAAGGTAAAGGTTGATATGGGTGAACCGATACTCAAGGCATCCGAGGTGCCTACAAGATTGCCTGCAAACAAAGGTGAAGCTGTTGTTAAGGCAGAGTTAGATGTTGATGGATTAACGTGGACTGCAACTTGTGTTAGTATGGGAAACCCTCACTGTGTCATTTTTGGCACCAAAGATGGAAAGGTATGCTTGGAAAGTTATTCAACAAGTTTGCTCTGCAAATGCCATTTTTCACGTCTTGTCTGAAGAATTTGGCATCTCAAGTACTGGATGGAAAATGAAATTCATGAACTTCAATGAAATTCTTAAAAAGACAATTGAGAATGTTATATCTAATGAACTGCTTTGGAGAATTAGAGCTTGAAGCATACATAGACGGGTTAAACTGAATCTGGTGATATAACATAATTATTTGGCTCCTTATTAATACATGTTCTTCAAACTTTCTCATTTCTCTTAAATGTTAGTCATTATAATAGATTCCTGTCCAAGAAAGATAAGCTTATTTCTCATCTTTTGAGGTCAAATGCCCTCATGAATTTCTCTTTTAATTGAACGAGATGTGTAAATTTTAGTTCTCCATTATTCTTCTAAAATTCTCATACTCTTCTCATTCTTTATATTTTATGTGAACAGGATTTGCAGGTTGATGAATTGAATTTGGCAGAAATTGGGCCTAAATTTGAGCATCATAGCATGTTCCCAGCACGAACAAACACAGGTTAGTTCTTATATGCTCTGAGGTTTCAGGACTTATGAAAAGACATTTGTCTTTCGGATCTTAGATTTTTCTTCTTCTAGTGCACCTTCATTTGACTTCACTTACTGTTAAATTAGGAGGGTGAGATTTGTTTTCTGTTAGTATAATATAATGAGTATTTTGGTAAGGAGGCCAACGTTAAAACTGAAACAGGACATATGACATATGTAATTAATGTCTGTGGAACCAGACTTTAGGAGTTCTATGGACTATATGAAGTTTGCATTTTATTAGTAATTATAGGTGAACTGGCCTCCCTCCCTTTTGTTCTGATAGAACCAAGTGTTCCCACATGGCAACGAAGGGTGGATTCAGAAGTAAACCAATAGTTTAAAGCTGTTGGTGAAAACAAGTGCAGTGCTGGGAATGTCAACAATTCCAAAACGTTTCAGGCCACCTGTGGCCTACGCATGCTTATTTTAATTGTGCATACAGTACAAATGTGTTATGGTCCCGTGTTTGGGATCGAGTCACAGGGCGAGTATACTGTTTTTTTGGTCGACCTATCTTGAGTAGAATTTCAGCTCTTCAAAG
>JAOSBL010000004.1:27233230-27244262 GCA_027568915.1 Erythroxylum roraimae
CTCCAAGGCCGGAGCGACGTCGCCCTGAATCCCGAGGATCGGACCACTGCAACTATAACCGTCATGACAGAGATAGTAAAGAGGTCAATGTTCAGGTTCTGCTTCGGTGCAGGTTCGACAATTTTTCTTCTTTTCACTTGATAACAGTTTACAGAAAAGATTGGAATTTTTTCTAGTCGACTGTTGATTGCGAGTTCCAAGTGGTTGTAACTTGTTTGTCTTTATGTTGGAATTTAGGCTCGAGAATTTTTCTTATTTTACTTGATAATAGATTGCAGAAAAGACTGGAAATTTAAAATTTTTCTAGTCGAATGTTGATTGCGACGTCCAAGGAGTTGACTCTTGTTTATCTTTATGTTGGAATTTAGGCCGTTAAGTGATGATGAGCAAAGGATGAATGTACCAAAAGCCATATCGTGTAATGAGTATAAAAGAGAGGTCACTGCTTTCCAGAGCATTGTTAATAAGCAAATAGAAAAAGTTTTCACCTTTGACAAGGTATGCTTTTTTTTTTTTTCCGATTACTACCTTGGTATGATCTTCCTTTTACTCATTATATATCTGGGGGATATGTTCAAATCCTGATCTTCCCAAAATGGTGTTCAGGTTTTTGGCCCCAAAGCTCAGCAGAGGTCTATATATGACCAAGCTATTGTCCCAATTGTCAATGAAGTTCTCGATGGTTTCAATTGCACTGTGTTTGCTTATGGTCAGACAGGGACTGGCAAAACATATACAATGGAGGGTGGAATGAGAAACAAGGTATTATTGCAGTCTCTTACTCTTTTGGTGATTGTTCAATCTGAATGTTATTGTACTCTGTAGGGTGGAGATTTGCCTGCTGAGGCTGGTGTTATTCCGCGGGCAGTTCGCCAAATCTTTGACACACTTGAGGCCCAAAATGCTGATTATAGCATGAAAGTGACATTTTTGGAGTTGTATAATGAAGAAATAACTGATTTACTTGCTAAAGAAGATAACACAAGATCCATAGACGATAGACAGAAGAAACCAATTTCTCTGATGGAGGATGGAAAAGGTTGTGTTGTTGTAAGAGGCCTTGAAGAAGAAGCTGTGTACAGTGCAAACGACATTTATACTCTTTTGGAACGAGGATCAGCTAAAAGGCGTACAGCAGATACTTTGTTAAACAAACGTAGCAGGTAACTTTTCTTACTTCTGGTACTTGAACTGTGTTGATGGTTCTAAATTCAGGAGAAAAAGGTTGTTCATTACCATATACCTTTCGTTTCTGTTGCAGTCGTTCTCATTCTGTCTTTTCAATTACCATCCATGTAAAAGAAGCAGCTGTTGGAGATGAAGATCTAATTAAATGTGGCAAGCTTAATCTTGTTGATTTGGCAGGGTCAGAGAATATCTGTCGCTCAGGTGCAAGAGAGGTATTGAAATAGTATTGTTGTTGGTTGAGAAGTTGTGGTCATTTTCAGTCAGTCTGATCTTAACCTGATAGCTTGGAGAATCCATCAGAAATGAACTCAAGTGTTTTACGACTTTTCAGGGCCGTGCAAGAGAAGCTGGAGAGATCAATAAGAGCTTATTAACACTTGGCCGTGTTATAAATGCTCTTGTGGAGCATTCGACACATATACCTTACAGGTTAGCCCTTAAACAACTTGCCGCTCTTTACTTTTGATTGTCTAAACCTAACCCCGTTATTATGCTTTGATGCAGAGACAGCAAGCTGACAAGGTTGTTAAGAGATTCCTTGGGAGGAAAAACAAAAACTTGCATCATTGCCACTATCTCACCATCAGCTCATTCTCTGGAGGAAACTCTCAGCACATTAGATTATGCATATCGTGCCAAGAACATTAAAAACAAACCTGAGGTTTGTGTGGACATCACAATTTAGTTTTAAATAAGCTTAATCTACTTAATTCAGCATCTTTTTGATCATGGAAAAACTTTTTCAGGCAAACCAAAAAATGTCCAAGGCTGTTTTACTCAGGGATCTGTACTCGGAAATTGAGAGAATGAAAGAAGGTTGGTAATTCAGATGTTCAGCATGTTTTAGACAGTTATGCCTGATCTTAGGTAACAGAAATGAACTTGATGCAGATGTTCGAGCTGCGAGGGAAAGAAATGGAGTCTATGTTGCACACGACAGATTTGTCCAGGAAGAAGCTGAAAAGAAGGTAAGTACCATGTTTGGTCTCTATCCTGTAAATGCTCCATGTGTAGCTTCTGCCTTGTAAATTTCTTTCGACACTGGTCATATCAAAGAATTTTTTTGGATGGCCATATAACAGTTATCAATACATAAAGAATCAATTTTATTACCAGTCAGTGAGATAGAGACAATTAAATCACATAGTCACGACGTCTTTTTTTTCGTTTCGGTTTACCTGATCTGTTTGAATTTGAATGAATACCTTCCACAGGCAAGGCTTGAGAAGATAGAACAACTAGAGAATGATCTTAACTTCAGTGAAAAGGTTAGGACCTGGTTTCTGTTTGTTGTCCGCCTTCTATTTGATGCCTAATCTATTCTACGTTAAAGCAGGAAGTTGAAAGGTTTCGTGAGCTGTATATCAGTGAGCAGGAACAGAAACTTGATGTAGAAAATGAGCTTCAGGACTCAAAGGTAATTGTCTATTTCATGTTATTTTATAAAATGCATTGCCTCTGAAATTTGCTTCAATCACATTGTTTTATTTAGGAAAATCTGGAGAAAAGAAACAAGGAGCTGCTTGAACTTCAGGAGAAACACAGGTTAGCTATCTCCACAATTAGAGAGAAAGAGTCCATCATTTCCAAGCTGCTCGGCTCAGGTAATCGAACTAAGAGATCATTTGCAAAATCTAACAGCTTTTTTGTCAAAGCAATGTGTAAGTTATCTTCCCTTGAACAGAAAATCAGTTTGTTGAACGTGCAAAGGAGTTGCGAGCTGATTTGCAAACTGCTTCAGAGGACATGACTTTGTTATTCGAAAAATTAGGTAAAAGACTTTCCATTTCCCTTCTTTCTGTGTGTGCTTGTGCATGCATATAAGTCATTGATTAGAATCAGCTCTCCTGGGACTTGTGTGCTATTTATTCTACACAGCCTGAGTACAACTTTTCCCCATCCTGCAGATCAGAAAGACAAAATGGAAGCAGAAAATCAGAGCAAAGTTTCATTATTTGGTTCTTATCTTGATGAAAGTCTAAAGAACCTGCACAAGACCATTATGGGGTCAGTTTCTCAACAGCAGCAGCAGATAAGATGCATGGAAGAACATGTTCAGTCATGTCTAGCAATTAAATGTGACGTAAGATAGAAAATTCGCTAGATTACAATTTTCTATGTTCATTTTGGAGAATTCTGATCTTCTTGTGGTAACATTATCAATGATGCCTTTCAGGCAACAAAAGTCTTGCAGTCAAGGATACTGAAAGTTAAAGAGACCTACACTTCAGGAGTAGCATCCTTGAAAGAGCTTGCCAAGTCAATGCAAATGAAAGCTTCCTCTGATCTAGATCAGATTAATGCTAAAGTTGCATCACAAGTTCAGGCTATTGAGCATGTATGGAACAACTTGGAGAATATCATTTCTCTATAAAATGATTTTGATTAGAATTTATTTTAACCATGTTAACGTCTTGGCAGTTTCTCGGTACCATGGTTTGTGAGGCCAATGGGGTAATCGAGGACATTCAAAAATCTCTCACTGAGCAGAAAGAGCTCTTAGCTTTCTCAACTTTGCAGCAAGAGGAGGTAAGAATGATGCATTGTTTTTTGTCCTTACTTTCCAAAAGTAGTTTTCTGCTGGACTAGCTATTGCAATCTTCTTGATACATGTGTTACAAATACTTTAGGGGTTCAAACATAGTCTAACTTCCACCCAAGAAATATCAAAGGCAATGCTGGACTGTTTCAGTGACCTCCATCTGCAGGCTTCGAAGGTTATGGCCGTTTTTGAAGAAAACCAGGTGGGAAAAATCCACCAATTAGCTAATTTTGAGAACAAGTTCAAGGTAAGTGATGAAGAACGATCTCATTTTGATTAAAGGAGGAGAATATTGAAGGCCAATGAACTTTATTTCTCTGAAACAGGAAGAGGCTATGATAGAGGAAAAACAAGCCCTGGAGAAAATTGCAGTAATATTAACAGCTTTAACATCTAAGAAAACAGCTATGGTGAATCATCATACTTTCAAGTACTTGCGCATATATCCGTATATCAGTGACCTGCTTGATGTTTGAACTGTTAAAAAATTATGTTTTAGGTCTCGGATGCATCAAGGACTATCCAGGAGGCAACTGTACAGGAGAACAGAAGATTACAACAAGAGCTTTCCAACATGCAGCAGGTTTCATCCGAAGCGAGAGGACAGATAAGCAGTCACGTAGAAAAAGTGGAACAGCGTTTCATGGAAGATACATTCTCGATTTCTGAATCAAGGGCTGTTATGGAAAACTTCTTACAGGAATGGTACGTCCGTTCCTGACACAAGATTTCATGCCTAGTAGTTTCTGTAAAGCGCTTTGAAGTTTAACTTTCTACTCATTTTCATTGTTTTTGCAGCTCAAGTAAGTTGGAGGATTCTGCACAACAATGGCAAGAGGTCCAATCATACATTAATCATCTTAATAAGAGTATTGGTTTGGAGATAGAATCTACCGTGAAGTACGTTCCACTGTTTCCACACTCCTAATCTGGTTTCATTTCTCAGTAAAACAAACTTAAATGCATTCCCAATGCAGGGACAAGATCAGATCAAATCAAGAGGCATTCAAGGAATTCTCATCCACATCTTCTGCCACGGATGCAGACTTTGATGCTCGATCTAATGATATTGTAGCTGCTGTTGATGGTAAATTGTTGAACTTTGAATGGATAACATTATTTTTTCCAATGTTTTGTATATTCTGACAACCTAATGGATTCCTTTCCGGTTAGACTTACGAATGCTAGACCAAGAAAGTAAGAAGGAAATGAACTCCATGACCACCTTGTGCTTTGATCAGCTGAAGTCATTACAGGAGAACCATGGACAAGACATATCCAGTATCAGAACAAAATCAGAAAAGTGTCTCACAAAAGATTATTTGGTATGCTTAAGTTACATTTTTGTGCTTCTTCCTCAGATCGTTCTGTGTTTCTGTTCCTTACTTTAAATTCTAAATGGGATTCTAAGTTATTCATTGTTCATACTGAAACAGGTCGATCAACATACAGGGACAACACCTAAAAGACGAATTATAACAGTGCCAAGTTTGGAAGCTATCGAGGAGATGAGAACACCTCTTCGCAACAATCTACAGAGCTTAGAGAACAGAAATGAATTGGATCATCACTCTGGAAGCAAAATCCCTCGTCAATTATTCCAGGCAGCATCACCAAATAGAGCTCCTTTTGCTAGAGTTAACTGAAAAAATTAATGCTGTTTGCTTGTCTGGCTTGTTGTATCTCACGGCAAGCTCAGGATTGATCAGGACAGGACCATCTTTGATGTTATAAGAAAGGAAACTTATATTAGAAATATATGTAATGAGACATTCCTTATTACTTCAATGCCATTTCTCAAGTTCTTCCACTTCAGATTCCATTACTTAATATGTATATTACTCTAAGAGATGGTTATCATGAAGCAACGACCAGACAATGTCAAGTTGTAGCATAAACAACTATTAGAGTAAGTCACTTTTGAATATTCAGCTTCAAAGTTCCAAGAAGTGCAGCCTCTGTGTACTGTCCTGGCCAACCTGTTGCGAATCATTCTGCATACACAAATACCCACTAGCTCCTGAAGACCGCAGCCTTTTCATATTGTGTACTTTCAGGTCAAAGCCAGCAGCAGCTCTCTTGTTCTGCTAATCAGGATCATAATCCCTAACACATCTTTTCCTTATGCCTGCCAGTCAATGTGTGGGCAGGACTCGAAACCTGATTAATTTGAATTTTATCCGTTAAGTTCATATGGGACAGGATAATGTAGACTTGAAAAGCTTATGGATAGCACGTCTGTTTGACTTTTCTTTACCGCAAAAGTTATTTAAAAAAAAATAAGTGTTTGACTGTAAAATAAAAAAGCACTTCTTTAATAGATATGTATTTTTGGCAGCTAAAATATAGTTTTTTAAGAAGTTCAAATTTGACACTTTTCAAAAAAACGTTTTTTCAGGTAAATTTTTTAAATCAATTAATGAGCCAATTTTTTAGTCTCTTTTGTCCTTATGTTTTACACATAATTCCCACAATACTCACAAACTCATCTTCACGTTTATTTTGGGAGTTATATAACATTATTTAACTTTTTTAATATATTTTAATATTTATTTTTTATATTAGTTTTACTTACGTTATAATTCATATAAAAGATTTGGTTAGATATATTTTCACTTATGTTTCATATAGTTTAAAATTATATAATAATTAATATATTGTCTTTTGCATATTGTTTCATATACTTTAAATAATATTTATATGCATAAATAATTCTTATTACAAAATAAAATATAGTTAAAATTAAAAATACTTTTTATTTTTACGTTACCAAACAGTCTATTATATGAAGCAAACAGAGGCAACCAAATAGAGGCAAAATTTGGTTTCCTTGTTCTACAGGCTATTAAATGTTGATTAATAATCTATTGGGTTGTTGAGAAGTTTCTCCTGGCTATTAAATCCGTGATGACGACAAGCATGACCTGAAAAGCTTACGGATAGCATTGAAAATCAATTTCCTTGTTCCTCACTGCACTGCAATAAACCGACTCAACTTCTGTTGGGTTGTTCAGAAGTTTCTCCTGTGATGACAAATCTGAAACCCGTGATGACGACTAGTAATACAAGAACATGGGTTCCAACGTTGACGAGGTCAGAGTACGATACCTCAGTTCCCTCTTTGACCAACATTTGTGTTAATGGTTTCTCTGTATTGATTTTTTATGTCAATAAATTTTTTTAGGTGATAATGAAGGAGACACTATTTTTGTTTTAATATTATAACTCATATATCACTTCATATATTAAATAATAAATTTCCTTATTTTACATAAAACCAACTTATAATTCACGGATCCGGATTAGAGTAATGCGGTCTAAAATTTACTTCTGCTGAATAGTACGTGACTCTGGAGTTCTCATATGAGCTAATCCATAAATCGGAGATATACACAAGAAAAGAAATTCCAAACATTAAGTTATTGATAAGAGCGAGAAAAAAGGCCTCGTGTCTCGACTAACATACTTAAAGTCTCGAATCTCGATTGTCTTTTTTTTTTGCATATACACAAGAAAAGAAATTCTGTCAGTGGATAGATCAGGGATATATATAAGAAAATAAATTCCAACCATTAAGTTGTTGATAAGAGCAAGGAGAAAGAGCTCGTGTCTCGACTAGCATACCTAAAGTCTCGATTGTCAATTTTTTTTTTTGTGTATCTTAAAACTCTTATAGAATTGTCTTCCGCATATGTTCACATATATAAATATTCAATCAAATGTTGCTTTTGATGTGCCTTAAACAGTGTGAATTGAATGACCATTTTCTACAAACTAGTTTTGGCATTTTGTAGATAAAGAGTAAACAACGATTCTGGTTACGTATTAAGGGCAAGCTCAAGCGTACATGACGTGGTGAAAAAGTCAGCAGCTCAGGCATACGTGACGTGTTGAAAAAGTCAGCAGCAAACATTGACCAGCTATTGAAGGAATATTAAGAATCAAAATTAAAAAATTGAATTGAATTGAAATTTTTATTTGGTTTATTTCAATAATTTTTATTATTAAAAATCAATTAAATGGTTAATTAATTAATTATTTTTTATAAAAATCAAAATAAAAATAGTTTCCATCTTTATTTGTGTCAAGTTAAAATTTAAATATTTTATTTTAATGGTTCAATTCTTAATCTATTTTTTAAATATTAATTAAAAGAGTTCTTCTTGTAGATTATTTTGTTCAATTTGTTTCTATGCTTCTAAAATCATAATGTAATTTCTTGAAATTTTGAAAACGGCCTCTCTACTAATTAGAAGTAATGTTGCATATATTGGATCTCATTCAACCCTGTGTTTAGCTGGATTTTCTATTGAGTCGTTGTTGTAATTAATGAGTTTTTATTTAGTTATTGTCTTATTTAATCTACAAAATAATATAATTTTGACTTTAAATGCATGATGAAACTAAATTAACTTTAAAAAAATAAGTTATTTTCTTATATTTACATAATTTTAAAAAAACAATATTGAATGTCTACATAATAGATTAATTTTCAGGATAAACCATTGTCTCTCGGCCCTCCGACTGATTCTACCGTAGAGGTCAACGATAGACACTAACTCGCCCCCAAACAAAGTTTACAATTTTCATTATACTGTGCTCTTTAAAGAGTAGCTCTTTTCAAAAGGTGCTGAGTTGGAATCACATTCTAATTAAGGATTCTTGAGGATCCTATAGAATTTGACAATGTGTTTTTAAAATCAAAACTGCATTATTATGTCACATAAAATAGGTAATAATCTAATAACAAATAACATAAAAAAAATTACGATAATTTTAAAAAGAGATAAATGAAAAGGTCAAAAACCATGAGAAAGAAATGCAAAGCTTCAGAAAAGGCGCGTGTTTTTACACTTCTTCGGAACCTTCTTGTTTTGAAACCTTGAAGCTTCCAAGAAGATAACTCTTAGCTTCTGTTCTTAACTTCACACGTGAAAAGTATGAAAGAAGCCGCTTTTCTTACCATAGAAGTCTTCAACCTTAGCATTTTAATATAGGAACTTGGAACTCACCTGGATGCTTCTGTCCTTGTCATACAAGCAAGCCTGTAGTATGTTTTTCTTGGATTCTTAATAAAGCTTCGAAAGGACAGTCAATGGAGACCATTCCAAGTTCAAAGCTCGATGCACTTATAAATACCCAATTCCTAACGTAATCTAACTCACTTCCAATAAACATTTCAATTCATAAATTTTCGTCTACCAAAACCAGCCATGAAGAGAGTTAGAGAAAATGGTGAAATGGAAAGCTTAGACTTTGCAAAGTGTCTGATTCTACTCTCACAAACACCAGAACACAAACCCGTAAAGTTCTTGAAGACTGAGACCTTCGAGTGCAAAACCTGTAATCGTAAGTTTCCATCGTTCCAAGCTCTTGGAGGCCATCGGACTAGTCACAACAGGTCAAAGCTAGGAGAGAAATCACCTAAGCTTGAAGCTGGTAAGCTTTTGACCTTGGCCACAAAGCCGAAGGTGCACGAGTGCTCTATATGTGGCCTGGAGTTTGATTTGGGACAAGCTTTGGGAGGTCACATGAGAAGACATAAACTTGCGATGACCCAAAACTTTCTTCACACAACACCTGTTGTTTCGAAGCCGCCATTAATACCTTTGCTCAGGAGATCAAATAGCTGTAAAAGGGTTTTTCGATTGGATTTGAACTTGACTCCTCTGGAGAATGATTTAGAAAGGGTTTTTGGGAAGATGGCTCCGAAAGTTGCTCCTCTTGTTTGATATTTACTTGTCATCTTCGTGTATTCGTTCATCTCTTTGTATAGAATTACGATATGTACAATTCTTCCTTTTATTTTTATGATAAATTGATGAGACACATCGAGTTATACATTCAATCGCTTGATCATATATATATTGTTTGATTACATGTATAAGTGAACAATAAGTTACAAATTGTGAATAAATAACATATTAAAGTCTAATTAGTTAATATGTTTTCTGCCAAAAGTTGTGGCTGTTTGGTCGTCACTCGTCAATGGAATCCCTCTATATGTTCTTCATAAACCATAGTTTCAGAACTAGTAATGGACATGTGTGCCTCATAAACTGAAACAAACATTGGTTTTGCTAGTTGTAGCCTTATGAAAGTAGAAACTAGCCATCTTTTGGCAAGTTCGAGCTAGACCCTATTTTATTCGATGATTAAAAAATTAATTCTCGATTCAATCATAAAAATTTCGAATTAATTAATTTTTTAATTTAATTTTTTAATTTTTTAGTTCAATTCATTTTAATAATTTTAATTCGTTTATTAATTAACTAGTCATTTTTTATAAATTAATTAATTTTTATAAACTAAAATAAATTAATTAGTTTTCATTTAACGGTCTTTTTTAATTAAACTTTAAATTCTTCAATAAGTATGACAGTTTATTATAATCATATTTTAAAATTTTTCAATTTTATTTAATTTTTAACCGGATTTATATCGATCTAATACTAGTTCAACCTTTTAAACCTTAAACTTTTTGTCTTGCTGGTTTAAATTTCGGTCTGATTTTTAAAACATTGATTCTAATAGAATTCAATTTTGATAGATATATGAATAAAATAACATAAATGTAAAATTTATATATTAAAAGATGGCGCAATAAAATATCAAGAAAAAGTTCAATTACTAAATTTATTTTATCATTTTTGTTGTTGTTGACAACAAGTTTTATCTGATTATTGAACCGAAAAATCCCTATTTGATTAAGACCATCATTTTCATTTTTTTTGTTAACTCATACAGTATTTTGAGTCGATCTGAATTATTGTGACACCTTTAAGTCATTATCACACAAAGATTATTCTTCGCTCTTATCTTGTAGTATTCTGAAAGGCGATTTAGTACTATCAGTTAAGTATTTAACATTGCTGCATAAATAAGTTGTGAGTCAAACTCTCAACTTTATTTAAGCAAAGACCAACCCTTATTACTAGATATCGTGTTCGTTCGTATCTTTTTCTTTTTGTATAAAAGGAGAAATTTACTAAGATTACACGACTAGTCTCGAGAGGTCGGGCGTATCAATTTCATCTTTTTAATGCATCATAAGATACATGACCATAATCATGTTAACTGGTAAGCCGTCCCTTTGCCCTTTTTCTTGTTTATGTACTTTGTTTTCTTAATTTCTCTCCTTTGCTTCTCTTAAAGTACCTTTCAACCTCAGGGGACCAAAGTTTTTGTATCTTCCAATTTGGTTATTTTGGTAAGACTTTGATATTGATACCATCTTTATCTAACAATCAAAAGAGAGGCCTCTTGGTCTATTATCTAATAAGTACCTGCTCACGTACGACG
>JAOSBL010000004.1:27245097-27274263 GCA_027568915.1 Erythroxylum roraimae
TTAAAACGATCAAATTTAAGCATGTTAAAACAAAAATAATATGGAAAATGTAAGGGTTAATTAAAACAAATCTCAAATTTTTTTTCAATTTTTTAATTATAATCCAAACTTTAAAGAGTATAAAATAAAATATTTAAACTTTTAATTTTTTCAATTCTAACCTAACATTAACATTTTCATTATCTTCGTTATTGTAACATTGTCACGTATACAAATATCCTAATTAATCAGATACGTCAGCAGTGGTTAAGATTCAAGACTCTGATTAATTAAACGAAGTCGTTTAATGACTTTAGTAGACAACGTCATCATCTTCAATTAATCTAAGCCCCTTAAGCTATTTTGCAAACTGAAGAGTGAAGAAGGAAGGGGCTTAGATTAGTTGAAGATAACGGCGTCGTTTAGTTAATCAGAATTTTGAATCTTAATCACTGCTGACATATCTGATTAATTAGGGTTCTTGCACACGTGGCAGTGGCACATCAACGTCTTTCTATATTTTTCTTAAACGTGAATCTCTGAATAAGTCAGAGTAACTTTACGTTCACGAATTATTTAAACAACTATAAAACCTTAACTTATATATATAGTTTCCATCTCGAGCTTCCCCATCACAGGCTTGATACGAGTCCAGTTCACATTGATCGGGATCCATTTTCTTTCTGGACTTCGATCCATTAACTTAAATCATTTATTGAGTCACTTTATTATCATTATCATGATCAAATTACGTAACTTAACCTATAAGTTATTGAAAACTCAATAAAATACATTTAATTGTTGTTCATCTTTATAGGAAAATATCTATCAAAAAATTCAACCGATAAGATAAAAAGTTTAAAGGTTCAATCAGCGTTAGTAAGTATATAATAAAAACTAATAAAATTTAAAAATTTAAAATAGGGTGAAAATTATTTATACTCAAAAAATTAAAGTTTAATTGAAAAATAAAAATTAATTGATTTATTTTTAAAATAAATATTAAAAAAATATATAATATAATCCAATCTTAATATTGCACGAAAGATTCTTTATAAATTTATAAGTCAACTTACACGATACTGCGACCTAAACCTAGTCTTGTTAATGTGTATATGTATATTAGCTTTTTGACTAATGAGATCTCTTGGTGTTTCACTGATTTGTATTTGTGGTCGCCAACTTTTGTGGACAAGAAACCATAACCTAGCTGAAAGTCAATTGGGTGTTTTTTTTCATTTCTTAAAACTATAAATAGTCTTCAGTTGTTTTTTTAAAACGGAGGAATCACGATCACTATCCTTTAAATGCTCAATGGATAAATCTTCATATTAACGTTATAGTCTACAAATCACGTCAACTTTATATTCCGCACTAAATAAGCTATGTACGACAGGTTCGAACGAGAGAACGTAAATAGAGAGATTTAAACACAGGACCTTTTGACCTCATGCCTCCTCTCCTACTCTACTAACTCAACCACTCCTTGGGAGTATATTTTTCAGCTTGCATACAGCTAACCAATGTTTTTAAACTGAACTCAAAATTAAATCGATAAGATAAAAGATTTAAGGTTTTAAAAGTTCAACCGATATTAGGCTATCATAAAACTAGTTAAAATTGAATAAAACTAAAGAATTTAAAAATTGATTGCAAAAGAATATAATCATCTATCGAAAATTTAAAGTCTAATTAAAAAAACTATTAAATAAAAATTAATAGGTTTATTTTAATTTTTAAAAGTAACCGATTAATTAATAAACTAATTATTTTTAATTTTTAAAATTTTGTATTTATCAAATAATCTATTTTAATTGACTAATTATTACATTTTTTATAGAATTTATCCGATATAATTTCAAAAAATAATAGTTTTAAATTCTCTTCTAATTGAAAAAAAAATCATTCTTATAAAAAGACATTAATTACCCAATTCAACAAATAAGATTAGCTTTAGTGGGTATTTATTCACCTAACTCGATATTTTCAATGGTCCCTTTAATTAAGTCATAATTAGTTATAAGGATTGGCAGTTAGTTGAACAACTCAATTGAATTATGGCTCATGCATATGCGACTCCAGCTTCATCATCATTCATCCATAACTCTGCCCCCTTCATCATCATTCATCCATATCACATATGTATATGTATATATAGTATTAAAAAAAAAATATTACAGGCTCATCAAGATGATATCTAAGTAGTTGGGTTGATTTGTGTTTTGGAACTTTGGAATAAGATTCTCCGGAGCATCACATGTGATAATTACAATTACGCACTTTTTATTTATATATATAGCAAGAAAAAGGTTGCAAAAATTACACAACTAGTTGAGGGAAACAAATCCCGGCTATATCCTCGAGAAGGATTATAAGACACCTTGATGGATAGAGCTAAACCTCCTCCGTGCCTCCTGGGATGCAACTACGCTTCTCAACTTGTTTACTTTTGTACTCTATCAATCACGCGTATGCTGTGACTTCATATCCAGATTTATCATATATCAATGGAATCGCAGTTTCTTTATCTTTAGTATTGTAATGTTAGTGATCATAGTTTTAGAGGTCATTATAAAGGGTTTTGTTTTGGTTATTTAGGAGGGCACGAAAACTCGACCAATTGGGTTCTTTTTTTATAATAAAAAAAATGCAATTACTAATCTTCGAGTTTCCACTTAAGTGGTTTTAATGGGATTCGATTATTTTGATACATGTATGGCAAATTGTGATTTGGTTTCGAGCTTGCTTGTGTTGTTTCCATAGTTAAAACGAACACTTGGGCCATTAAGATTGCAAGATCAAACTACTAACTGTAGTGGAGGGAGTCATCGACACCATGTGCTCTAACCTATTCATTCTATTTCTGTTGGCTTAGTACGTTGTTATGCATAGTATTGTAATGTTATTAGTGATCAAATATACTTTATAGTTTTAGAAGTCAATGTAAAGGGTTTTGTTTTGTTTATTTATGAGCGCACCGAAACTCGACCAATTAGGTTCTTTTTTATAATAAAAGAACATGCAATTACTAATCTTGGAGTTTCCACTTAAGTGGTTTTGATGGGATTCGATTATTTTGATACATGCATAGCAAATTACGACTTGGTTTCGACCTTGTTTGTGTAGTTTCCATAGTTAGAACGAACACTTGGGCGATTAAGATTGGCAAGATCTAACTAGTAACTGTAGTGGAGGGAGTTATTGGCAGTCGGTCCTCTTTATCGACCCATTATGATAATTAATTAAACTCAGAAAAGTTGATAAAGCTTCAAATAATTACCTAAACCTATTAAACAATGGGAGATTGTTGCCTTTATGTGATTTTAGAAGCTTCACGATTAACTTGCTTCAACCTAATCATTCTATTTGCATGCTTAATTAGTGCTAATCTGTTGGCTTAATATCTAGGTTGTAATGCTTAGTGGAAAAAAGAGCGTCCAATTGAGGTTTTTTTTTTAATTTATTGTCAAACTTTTTAAAATAACATTTCAAAACTTGTATAAATAAGGTAAAAACTTAAATTTTTTAATCTGATTTATGCAAATTTTAAAAGTTTAGTCACTAAATTAAAATTTTTGAAAAATTTAACACTAAATTAAAATCAAAATCTAAAAGATTAGGCATTATTTAATTTTTTATCTTATATAAAAACATGAATTATTACTACGCCGACCAATGTTACGAATAGTGTACCGAACTTGGTACCAGATTGGGTTCTAGTAGGTAATGTATCGGTACTGGTTAATACCAGGTACCATTTCCGATAATTTTTTAAATTTATAAAATAGTCCCTGATTTTTTTAAAAAATTACAAAATAGTCCATTGTCATATTACAAGTTGTACTGTATATTTTTAACCATGTTTTCAAAACTCATAATAATAAATAATAATCACAAATTTAATTTAATAATTATTAATAAATATAATTAAATTTAAGATATATTTTTAAAATATATAAATTTCAAATAAATTTTGATTTAATAATTAAATATATATATTAGTTTATAAATAATAATTTTTAAATTATTTATTTTAAAAATAGAAAACTTTTATTAATACTTTATTAATAAATATTCTATAAAATATTTAAATAAATTTAAATAAAAATTTATTTTAAAGTTTTATTTAATTTATAATTATTATTAGTAATAAAAAATTATTTTTATTTTAAAAACAAAAATTAGAAATTCACAATAATTATAAAAGTCGAAGTAAATAAAATAACTAATCAACAAAACTTTGAAAAAAAGAAGGGAAGGGAGGAAGTGAGGGAGAGTTTGAAAATTTTGTAAAAAAGTTTCCCTATTTTTTAAATTTTTCGGTACTGACCGATATTTTAAATACCGACCTGTATTTAATCATGGTACAATTGACCCTTCGTTTTATACCAATTTAGTCCGGTACGGTACAAAATAGTATCCTAAACCTTAACGCCGACCTAACATAAGCTCGTTACTCCCTCACATGATATCTTGAAAATTTCATTGAATTTAGTAAAATTCATTTAGAATGTAAAATGTTGTAAGCAAATTTGACTAATAAGACGGTCATGTCTATTTTATTTTATTCCAAATCTACGATGGAGTCCAAATTTAAGGTCTTTTTCTTCATTGAAAACAAAAATATTATTTTTACCTCTATATTTCCGCCAATTATTATTGTTGATAACTACTTAATTACATATGGAGTGTTTGTGTTCCAAGGCAAAAAGGACAATAAGCTTAGGACAACATTCCCATCTTAACGATAGAAACCTGAACCAATTCTTTCTAATTAATCAATGGCTGTTTAGCTAATTGAATAGAATGTCATCGTTAATGCATTATTTCGATCCATTTTGTTATATGAGATTAGGACAAATTATGTTTCGCAAGTTCCAGTAGTAAGAATTCAGAATGATTAGCTTTCACATCCTGGCTGTCTTTATCGTATGTAATATTGTACAAGTGTGTCTGTCACGCCAATATTATCTATGACATCCAAATTTTGTTGCCACAAGATTGGTGTGTAAAAATGGCCCATTTGCTCCGAGAAGGGAATTTAGTTGCAGATCATCTAGCCAAGTTAGGGGGGAAGTTCTCCGACTATTGATAATCGTGTGCTGGAATTGCCACCAGCTTCTGTTTCTCTTCTGCTGCTGAAAAATGCAGCCGGCACCCTGTATTTACGGGGCTAAGTTCTTTTTTCTTCTTCCTTTTAGTTTCCTTTGTACCAAAAAAAATATATTGTACAAGTGTGTATTGGGACATTAATTACCACGTATTAGCAAGATTTGATGGCCTAATGATGATTAACTCTTTCTCTTTGATCACTTCTAATTAATTGCAGTGCTAATGCATATACTTCCTTTAAGAGACATGCAAGTCGAATACAATTATTGATGTAGGATTTGTAGAATTACAATTATTAAACTATCTCGAGTAAACCAAAATTTTAATATTTGATGCTCGAACTTTATTTCCTAAAATTAATGTTGAAAATCCTAAAGTAAAAATTTTGATTTAGCCAATTTTTCAGTTCGGTTTTCAACTTTCTAGTTTGATTTACTTTAATAAATTGTATTGTTAAAAATTGATCAATTTATTAATTAATCCGTCAATTTTTATTAATTAATAAATTTTTACAAACTAAAATAAATCAATTAAAATCTTTTTTGTAAATTAACTTCAAATTTTTCGATGGGTAAGAACAATCTCTTTTAATCATATTTTAAATTATTTAATTTTATTCAATATTTAAATAATCTTATGACAGTCAGTTAAACTTTTTTAGTGCATCCGAAATTACAAATATCCACAAACAATTCGTAACAAAATCTTATCCTTAAGTTTCAAGAATTTCACTTTATTATTATCTAAACACAAATGCAATACTTATTGGATAGCTAGATTAATAAATTTTCTTATTCAATAAATATTATTCTTGCATGATGAAAATAAATCCCAATCGTCATTTTCCTTTATTTTTTCTAAAACATGTAAGAAATAACTATAATCTTGAACCTGCATAATTTGATAATGACTTAATTCCTTGAGTTGTAACGTTTTTGTGTGCAGGATATCCAGTTGGCGTGATTTACAGATTATTGCGTTAACCCCAAAAGTTTATCCAGTATACATTCAAAAGATAGCGATCACAGCTCTTTCGTTTAATTTTTTTTTGTATTGTTACTTAATTAACTAACAAAAAATGACAAACATATATTTACAAAGCAAGCCTTTTTTTTTTTTTTTGATGAGGTGGAAACTTTGTAAATTATTGGGATTCATTGAACTTTATAAATTAAAAAAAAACTTGTGGCTTAGGTCAATGATGAAATAATTAATTAGTGGTTACTGCTTAAGCATGGAAGCTTCTTTAATTAGTTGTAAAAAGTAATTGTACTTTTTGGACTGTGACTAAGCGAGTCTCCATGTACATGGAGCTTGCTAATGCGCTGGTCCAAAAGTTCGTGATGAAGGGTGTTGAACAAAAACCATTGGATCACGTGTTAAACCAAGAAGGTTGCCAATTAAGAAGATATCCAATTTGCGGTATGAGTAATCCTCTTACATTTTTTAATTTCTTAATATAACTAAATGATTGAATCATTGAAAACGTAGTTTCCTTTTCCTTGCTAATCTTTGTAGATTAAGCAAACCATTTGCTTTCCGAGTTTAAAGTTTAAAAGGTTTAATCAGTATTAGATTGTTATAAAATCGATTAAAGATTAAATAAAATTATTCTATCGAATAATTTGAAAAAATTAATTAATTTATTTTAGTTTATAAAAATTGATTATTTTAATAAACTAACATATTACTTAATAAATTGATTGTTTTTTAATAATAAAAATAGTTAAAATAAATTAAATCAAAAAATTGACCGATTTAAAGTTTTGACTATTAAGTCGAATAAATTAATTTAATTTTTTAATTATTGATATTATCGCATCAATTAACCAAGATAAGCAAAAGGAGTTAGGTTACCTAGGCAGGATTTGCAGAATCAGCTTGTCCAATTAGACTTAGCCACACTAACCATATATTATACATGCAAACGACACCTAAATCACAAACATTTGCTTTTGTCCCTAATCAACTATCAACTTTAGAGAAATGTACACGTATAAATACGGACCGTATATAAGAAAAGGGCATTCAACTACGAAGTGTTACCGGATGGGATACATACATGCACTGGATTAAGTAAGATTTTCATTTCATTGCGTATGAAAATCTATGGAAATCGGTCAAACTAATCTTTGACCAAACGTCACCAAACTCTTTAATTAAGAAGATCAGGGCACGTGTTCGATGTTGTTCAGGTTGCTTAGTGCTGTATTCATGATGGTTTAACACGTGTTGTGAGTCAAAAGGATAACGGACGACTAAACCACTTGTGCCACTTTCTTGCCAATGCCCGTCAAACACAATTCATACAAACTAGAAGAAGTAAAATGTACGGATTTTTGTGGTAGGTATTTTTGGATGATCTATGACATAATAGTTTGAAGCCATTTCGTTGATGAGTATAGGAATCATTTAAGCATAAGCACACATGTGATAATCAAGTGGGTTGACGCAGGTGATACATGCCTTTATCGTTTAATCAAGTAATTGGAGGTTCGATCTCCACCCTTGGAAATGCAGCAAGCTCCTGAGCCAGCTGTAGCTCTCCCATGTTGGAGTTGTTCTCACAGCGAAGGGATTAGTCACTAATTTCATCGGTTGATACTCTGAGTACACCAAAAAAAATAAGCACACGTGTGATAATATCAATGGTTTTGACGTTCTTCAATCAAAAATTTGTAAACTAAAAGATGGTCAAATTTGTACCAATTTGTGATTAACAATTTTATTGGAAATTAATGGGATAATTCATATTTTGATAGAGTTAAAAAATGTTTAAAATAAATTAATCTCTATAACAATTGTAATCACTATATGAATATAGATTTATTTATTGGAGAAGCAATTCATGTTCCATGTTTATAATTATCATATAGTAATGGGCATGGAATTAACAAGAAATATGAAGCTTATTAAGAAGAATCAAGCAAAGTTTAGCTCTTACCGCTTTTGCATGCCTAAATCTCGAGAGTTATTTAAGTAAAAATTCAAGCCTAGCAGTCGTGGAATAATGGTCGAAGAAATTTAAAAGTAGAGAATGTGTGAAAATTAAAATTGTAATATTTTAAACGCTTTGTATTATTTTTAATTTTATATTTGTACGATGATATTTGTTTTTTTCATAAAAATTGTAGTTATTATTTATAAGAGAAATACTTAAAAATTATTGTTATTTTATATTAATTGTGATTATTATTTATTATTATAATTTTTGGAGACAAGGTTAAAAATATACAGTATAATATGACAATGGACTATTATGTAATTTTTAAAAAAATTGAGAAAATTTTAAAAATAATCTATAACAGTATTAAATATTAATCGATACCGGTACAGTACCGTACCAAAACTCAATTAAGTACTAATTTCGGTACAATATTCGTAACATTGGTTTTACCCCTCTTACAAATTGCTATTTTGTTAGATCTTTCTCTATTGTTTGCAACGTCGTCGTTTTTCATTATGTTTGGTTGCACTGTATTTGCCATACTGTAACGTGATCGTTTTGGTTAGATGTTGTAAGAGAGTTTACTTTCCAAACGCCATACCCTTAAACTTTTATTATCATTAATGAATTTTTTAATTTGTCAAAAAACAATAAATTCGAAAAGGATAATTTTTCCTTTAACAAGATCGAGTTAAATGTAAAATGACTAAAAATTTATAAATATTCGATATTATTTATATATTAAAAATAGACACAATATTTTGATAATTCCCTTTAATATTTGAGCGAGGGTAGTCCAATTAATAATGAAATACATGAATCATAAATATCAAATATTATTTTTGACATTGCACAAAATAGAATATAAAAAACACAAGTCTTTGATCCAATTTAATCGTATCTTATTATATGTTATTAAGATATGGTTAGATTAATAATATTTATTTGTCTTGCGAATAAAGTTTTCCTTTTTTTTCCTTATATTAAACAAAGCTTGAATATCAAGCTACAAGCCTTGAACTAACCATTTGAAATTGGTTTTGACAAACAACTAAAGTCATCAATGTCACCTGATAACTCAAAAATTTAACTAGGTACAACATATGCATCCAAAATGGGTTATTTAACTTTTTGGCTATGGTGTACTACTCCATCCTTAACCAAGTTCGAATCTTAAAAAATGAGTCTCTTTAAAATATCGTGAGGGAGAGCTTTGCTATTCATAAGGGTCCTATCTAGCTCGAATTTAGATTAGTTAGTTGCCCACGTGATATCGAATATCAGGTAGTTTAATAAAAAAAAGTGTTATATAAGGCGAAACAAACCACTTTAAACATTTTTTAGATTAAAGATTCTAAAAGTGATAAAAGAAATGTTATTCATTTTTATTTTTAAAATTGATAATTAAAAAGAAAAATAACTTTAAAAATTATAAATACTATTTAAATTAAGTCACTGATTTATCAAATAATTTAAAATTATTACATATATATATATATATGTGTGTGTGTGTGAATGATAATTTATTTAATTCGTACTTTAAAATATTAATATTAGAAAAAAAGGTCTTTAGCTGCCGCTTTTAGTACATGGCCCGCACGTTTATAACATGTATAGGAAAAATGATATAGTTTAACTTGAAATTTAATATATTTAAAATTTAAATATTAATTTTATATTAGACAAAAAGCCAGAAATGCCAACCCTAGTTTAACGTATCCATAGAAATTTAGATCAAGCACGTGGAATTGTAGCAAACAGTGTTCTAGTTCTGGTACATGGCACTAGTGCCTAACCTTGATGCCGCAAGAAATCATCACTGTCCTTTGGAAGTGCGTTTTAGGTAATTTGGCGGCTGTTTTTTGTTTTCTAGTGTTACCTTATGTTTAAAATTATTTATTAAATAAATATTTAATAAATAAATAAATAATCTCAAATATAAAATAACACACAAAAATATATACTTGAATGATCTCGAACACAAAGTATCACAAAAACAAAAACAAAGGAATTAACGTATGCCTTTTTTTTGGTACTAATTCTCAGTCATAAGTAGGTTATTAAACATGGTCAACTAAATTGGATGTTGTTGTGTCCAGCCAAAAAGTTCATTTCATTGTCAAGTGTCAGCCACATTAAAATTTTCCAATCCACACAATTTATGGCTACCCCTAAGTCTAATTTTTGAAAAACAAGGCACTGACAATTTCCAATATTTGACAAAAGCCTGCAAGACTTGCCAATTTTTCAACTTTCCAAACCCAAGAAGAAGATAAGATAAAGTTAAAGATTTTCTTAGGTTGCCGTGAATTCTTGCTTGTGAAGTAATCTTTATAATCGCGTTTTATTTATTTATTTAGATAGTTAAGAAAATAAAACCTTCCCTAATCTAAAAAAAGTAACAGCAATTTACTTGAATTCTAAATTCTAACACCTCTTATTATTTAGATTACTTTTTTTACAAATTTAATCTAAAAAATATGTTAGTCAATTTAACCTTTCTTTTTCTCTCAACTTTAGGACAACTCTTTTATAAAACTCTACCTCCTCTTTAATTATTCTTATTGTTCTTCCGTTAGTAAGGTTTTGGATATTTTTGCTCAAAAGTTTTAATCGACAATCTTCAGATTCATATTTTTCCTTCTTACTCAACTTTTGTGTAGTTTTTGTTTAATTTATAAAAGCAATTATGTTATTGCTCTTGCTTTTTTTTTTTTCCGATCAGTAGCACTTTAGACTAAATTATCTAAGGTAGATTTAAAGAGTAATTAGTTTTTAAGATTTATCTTTATAGTCAGCTGATGTGTTTTTAGTATTTTTTAATATTATATTTATGATATAACAGTATTATATGATCATAAATGAAAAAAAATTAACATTTAATAATATAACTTGTATTACAAATTAACATTATTTAATGATTTCAATTTTTATTCGATTTGTAAGGATATAATTGAAAACACAAGTCAAAATTAAATTACATTCCATGAAATATTGTTACATACTAAATACTATAATAAGAATCCGCCTAACTTTTCTATTAGAATTCTTACAAGTATTCAAACATACGAATATCTTTACTTTCTATATATTTATTTTCCAAGGCATGAGATTCCAAATTTACTTTACTTTCTCGCCAACCAAACGGGACCTTAAGTTATCTCATTTTTCTATTTTATAATTATATCTGAATTTCAAAAATATTAAATTATATATAATTAATATATATTAAATTTAAATAATTAATTCAGAATTCTTTTTAATATTTTTTAATTGAGTGTGTATTTATTTATTTATATTATTAGTATTATTTTTTATGTGGGTCATTCAGAAACAGTCTTTTTATTGATTAGAGGTAAGACTGCGTATTACTGAATCTCCTTAAATCTTATGTATCAGTGAAGTTTTTTACTAAATTATTATTGTTGTAAAGCATAAATCTCATTTATAATGATAAATGTCTAATAAGTGAAATTTATAGGATTAAACATCTCTATTTTTCATAAAATGGAATATCCCATTATTGAATTAGGATTTTTTTTATATCATCTTAATATTTTAGTACATTTTATTGGCTCCTACTCGATATTTGTCACTAATCAGTTTGTTTTCAAACCCAAGTTACCCATTTGATCTTGTCAAATCATGCTCGTGCTCAATAGATAATTAGGTAAAAGATACATTATATGAAACTTTTAAAAAATTCCTAAAGTAAATACATTTAATATAAATATAATTTTAATCGCGAAATAATCAAATACTATTTATAGAAAAATTTAAATTAACTCTTAAATTTATATTAAATTAAATTAACTATAATTTAAATTAAGAATTTATTATAATTATTTTAAATTAAATTTAATTATTTTGAGTGAAATTTAGAGTTAAGCTAGATTACCATGTCCACAGCATTTAATTAATTTATGTATTATTATTATATTTGAAAACAACCTCTATATTAATTAAGGGTAAGACTACGTACTATTAAGTCTTGCGAAATTTCAAGTCTTAGTAGAATTTTTACTAGGTATTGTTGTTATTATATGTATTATTATTATACCATTATTATTTTTATTTAAAATTTAAGAAAATAATTTTTAAAAATTCAATATTATAAAAATAAAAAAATAAAAAATTAATTTTTGGAAAATTTTTAAGCCACAAGTGCTTTGAATGTAGTCAATTGGATTGAGTCACTATTAACAATAACTTTGAAGACCATAACAAGAAATTCTGAGAAATTGTTCCCCAAGTTAATAATTTCTTATTACGTGTAATAGCCTATTCCTTTTTAAGCTCCCATGGTCTCTTCCATTCCATCTCTTGCGTCTCTCTCTATCGATTGCTTATAAATTTGAGAACCAACCAACCTACCCTTTTTGCTTATACGAGGAACGCCTCCAGTTTTCAGTTCAACTATTTCGCTCCCAATCCAACTAACCAATAAGAAGCACGCTGTACAACATTTCAGCGAACTCCTGGTTGATGTCTCTGTGAAAGTGGATAAGATAAAGGAAGAGTTCTTTGTAACTCTCAAGTCTCAAGCACATATTTTGATTCCTCTCCTTGAAGTGTGGCCTGTGCCCTCCATTTGTTCTTGTAAGTGGCGACTCCTTGAAAGAACCTGTCTCATGTTATTCTTATGGCTGGTTTCTTGTTCTGGTCTTGGTTTAATGTTGGATTCTTCGTTGGCTGTCTTGAAGTTTATACATGGGAATGAGTTTATGGTTTTCTCTGTTTCTTTCTTCTTACTTGTGTTTTATGTCTTGTTGTTTACTTCTTCTTCCATCATTAAGATCATTGCTTCTTTTTTATGTTCCGAGTCTGGTTTGGTCTGAAGATGAGTTTCATTTGCTTCTTCCGTTTTCTATTAATCACTTTTGAGATCTTATAAAAGAAAGGCAACTTTTTGATTCATAATCTAACTCTCTACCTCTCTGTAAAGTGCGCAATCACGGCTCAAAAAATCTCCATCATCACCCAAAAGCGGAACCTGACTTTTTCTCAATCTTTGTATTATCTTATATTGATTCTATTTTGGGTTGGTTGAAGATTCTGATCCCCTTAGCGTTCTTCCTATCAACTTATCTCCATTTTCCTTTCAAATGTTAGTTTAATCTTCTAAACCATAGGTTACTCTGTTTCGAGAAATGATATATTGAAACATTACCAGTTTGATTATGCCTAAAGTCATTGTCTAATCTGTATTATTTGAAGTTCCTCGCAACTGGGTCTTTGACAAGTCTTCATGACTTTTCCTTATTTATTTTTCGTTTAAAGGATCTCCAGAAATATCTGAACGGATAATCCATTAGTTAGGGACTTTCAATTTGGTTCAGATCCAGATTATGACTTGTTCTGATTTTGGTCGTCTTCTGTGATCAGAAAGCAGAGCAATGAGAACATATACGAAGAAGACCTCCAAGGTATGAATCATCCCAAGAGATAAAATTTCGACTGTCCTCTGTTTTGTCAGTTTTCTGGGACTTGAAACCGATAAAACTCTATTTTGTGTGATTGATCAGATCATAGAGCCTGCATGGCCTAAACTACTTGTCAAGAAATGGCTAAATCTACGGAGTGATGCAGACGAGTTTCATTCCGATTACTCAACGCAAGGTAACCATTAATTGTCTCTTTTTTGTTTCTGAAACTTCGTAATCAAACTTGTATTGGTTCGAACTCATTTACAGTTCCTCTTTTCTTGTTTTGATCCAACCCAGACGAAACTGAGGGAAGAAGGAAGAGTTGTTCAGATAGGCATTATTACGTTTGCGTACCGGAAGATTGCTCAGGTAATGTTCTTGTACACCAGCAGTTTCAGTAATGATTCGTTCCGGTTTACATCCTAGTACCAAGACTGTTTTGGAACCTCTGACTGTTTTAGAACCTCTGAACCGTCTGATCCATTGCTATATTAATTTTGATTCGACATCACTTTACTAGAAGTAGGGTTCTTCTCTGAGTAGTCGAAAAGATGGTTTTACTCGCATAGGACTTGAGTGGTAATGGAAACTCTAGCTAGGCTTTAGGTGTAGTTGCAGTTCTGATGGGTTTTCAATGGTTGTGATTCGCATCTAACTCAAGAGTCTTTTCAATTCAGTACCCACTAATGGACTAAGAACGTCGAGTCGAATTGACACGAAACCTCTGGACATCAGGTACGAACACAAAAACATCGACACAAGTTACCATGTTTACTTTTGTTTTCTTCGACATGAACGCAAGATTTTTGCTCTGAGCAGTATATTCGTGGGGACATGGAATGTCGGAGGCAAATCGCCCCATGAGGACTTGAACGTGAAAGATTGGCTAAGCTCCAAAACTCCTGCTGATATTTACGTGATTGGGTACTCTTTTATATCTCTGTCACTTTCTCAGACACAACCACACACTGGTTAGATTCTTGTTGTTAAAGTGTTGTTACTTCGGTTGTTGGATCTAAATTCTGAACTGGATCGATTAGGTTTCAAGAAATAGTGCCTCTAAACGCCGGCAACGTACTCGGGGCGGAGGACAACGGGCCAGCCGCCAAGTGGCTGTCACTTATACGACAAGCATTAAATGATCAACAAGCCTGTGAAAAACCAAGACACAGCTTCTCCGATTTGATATCAATGGAAGATGACCTTGGGAGCGATGATTCTGAAGGATCCTTGAATTGGAGTTCAAGTTCAAGCGAGGACGACTCGTTCAGCCCATGTTATGCATCGACCAGCCCAGTTCAACCACGTGGTTTCCGTCTAGCAGCAAGCAAGCAGATGGTTGGATTATTTCTCTGCGTTTGGGTTCGAGCTGATCTCTGCAAGTATATAAGCAATCTGAAGGTCTCTTGTGTTGGGCGTGGCATTATGGGTTACCTTGGGAACAAGGTTAGATAGATCGTAACGTCTTCGTGCATTTAACAGAATCACAGCTACGTCTGTTCGTTAGGTCAGAGGTTTTGCTTACATTTATTTTCACGAACAGGGTTCGGTTTCTGTTAGTATGACACTGCACCAGACAACGTTGTGTTTCGTTTGCACGCACTTGACTTCTGGTGAGAAAGAAGGAGACGAAGTTAGGAGAAATTCAGACGTTACTGAAATATTAAGGAAAACAAGGTTCTCTCATTCTTGTACTACAAGTCCTAGACGGTTGCTTCCTCCTGGAAGCATATTAGAGCATGAGTAAGTCTTGTTTTTTAACTCTGGTTTACATTCTCCCAGGTTCTTGGAACTATCCTCCTTAAACTTAACCTTATTTTCCTGTTTCATAATCAAAATTCAGCAAGATTATATGGCTTGGTGACCTGAACTATCGACTGGCATATGGCTGTACTGAGACAAATGAGCTATTAAATAAGAATGATTGGGAAGCACTTTTGGAGAAAGATCAGGTTAGTTACAACTAGTTTATACATGACTAGATTGAAGATTCAAGTTTGTACAAGAAACTAAATGTATGTGTTCTTCGATTTAGTTAAGAATAGAACAAAAAGCCGGTCGAGTATTCAAAGGTTGGGAAGAAGGTGGAATATACTTTGCTCCAACTTACAAGTACCATATCGATTCAGACCATTATGTAGCTCAAACCTCCAAGTCTAAAGACAAACGTCGGACTCCTGCTTGGTAAGAAGTATTGGCTTAACATGTTTAAAATACTGTTTGGTCGGCAAGGAAAAGTAAATATAACGATGTTTAATAAAGTAAGGCCAAACGATGACAAGCCGACCATTAATATTCTATGTTGTTGCAGGTGTGACCGAATATTGTGGAAAGGAGAAGGTGTTAAGCAAATGTCATACGTTAGAGGAGAGTCGAAATTCTCGGACCACAGACCTGTTTCGTCGTTATTCTCAGTCCACGTTGATATGGTAAACAAGAACAAACCCAGGACAAGCAACAGGCCTCCACCGAGGTATTCAACAAGTGCTGTTCTACAATCAGCATGCGTTAACAAAGTACAAGCAGAAGAGTTGTTGTTATAAAAGGTCTGCTAAGTGTAAAAATTGAGCATTGAACCAGAAGCACCAATGCACATCCATGATCCTTCCCAACAAATTTTAATGGTCTGGAAAGGCGTGCACGTGTGATCCTCGTATGTTCTTGTCCGGATGGAGTACTTTTAACACAATTCAAGCTAAAGATAACGAGGATGCTTCTTTGTACATACACCGTCGATGAAATGAAACATAATGATTTAGACCCTTTCAAGTGGAATCTGAAACTGGTCGTGGCGGTGGATAACATTTGGATTAAAGGGTTTCGAGTACTAAACTGGACAGGAACATAGTGTAGTGTCGTTGAAGCTTTTTCATTTTTTGCAGACAAGTGGTTTTTTTTAGTTCTTCCAACTTTGTTGGTAGAGAAATAGTTAAAGATTGGGAACAAGTATATACATAATCAAAAGGAGAGGTTTGGGAGATCAGATCTTGGGACATGTTTGTTGGGAATTCTTTTATTGTTTTTCTTCAAGCTTACTCAAGACAATCTATTGTTTTTTTTGTCAGTTTTGTTTGGCATGTCGATTGTTAATAAAAGCTTCATCCAACTTGAAGCATCTGGTGAGTTAGTAAAAGGTTCTTCTAGTTTAAGTGAAGTCGTGAAGTTGTGGGTTCAAACTTTTTTATGTATACAGCTGTTTAAAACTTGAAGCTAGAGCTTTGCTTCTCGTAAGTGACCTACCCAGTTCAAGGAAGAATTAGTCTAGATAGGAATAGCTTAAAAGTACCATTTTATAATTAGAAGCTTTCTAAGGGAAAAAAAAAAACCTTCATCCATTTTTTAAATTAAGGAGTTCAGATTTTCTGTCTAATATTATGGTGTCTTATTGTGTCCAATAAATCTCAGCCATTTATTTATATAGGGCCCATATAGGACTCGCGTGAGTTTCACAAAATAAATGGCTGAAATTTCATGAGACAGAATAAGACAGAGTAAAACTGGACAGAGAAACTGGTTTCTAAACTAACGTCATTTCCTCGAGGACACTACTTTCGGTGGATCTGGACTTCTGCAGTTGATTAATAATTACCTACTTCCACGTGACAGAATGAAAATATTTTTTAATAAATTTTTTAATCATTTATTTAATTACTAAAATTTATGTTTGTGTGTGTTTTATGCTAAAAATGATAGTGTAAATAATAAATTATATTTAATATAAATTAATTTTTTTACATTTGATTACTATATTTTTACTTATTAATAGTATTATAAAATTAAGTAAAATTCTAAAGTTATAAGATGATTTATCCTTCTACAAATTGGTCTATCTAAAAAATTAGAAAAATAATGTAATTTGGCTCGTAAATCTTAGTTTTTTATGACACATGCTTTCATTTATTCATATGCTATTTTAAAATTTATCAATTTTGGAAGTAACTTCTGTACTAATTAGGAATAAGATTGTATAATATTGAACTTTTCCCAACCTCGTGTATCATTGAAATTCATACGGAATGTTGTTGTATTTTAAAATTAATTAATGAAAAATCTTAAGCCTTTGATATACTGAGTTACCTAATATTATATTTAAGTATTATTGCCTTATGAAGACCTAGTGAGATAACTCTATGGATGTGAACACCGTTTTATACTGGCCGGTACATATCGTATCGGATCAAAATTGATACGAAACAAATAGTCGGTTATATTGGGTTTAAATCTTGGTCAGTACCGACTCATTTTAGATGATACCGATCCGTATCCAAAATACTGGTTAAATATCAGCCGGTATCGAAAATTCAAAATATCGGTCAGTATCGAAAATTTTAAAAAATATGAAAATTTTTTTGCAAAATTTTTAAAAATTTTTAAAATCTCCCTCCTTCTCTCCTACCTCTCCTTCACTTTTTTTTTTAATTTTTTAATTAATTATTTTATTTACTTCAACTTTTATAATTATTGTAATTTTTAATTTTTTAAAATAATAATAAATATTTTTATTGCTAATAATAATTATAAATTAAATAGAACTTAAAAATAAATTATTTTTATTTAAATTTATTTTAATATTTTATATAATATTTATTAATAAAGTATTAATAAAAATATTTTTTAAATAAATAATTTAAAAATTATTATTTATAAACTAATACTTATTATATATATTTTTAATTATTAAATCAAAATTTACTTAAAATTTATATATTTTAAAATTATATTTTAAATTTAATTATATTTATTAATAATTATTAAATTAATTTTATAAATTAAATTAAAATTGTGATTATTATTTATTATTATGAATTTTGAAGATATGGTTAAAATTATACAGTATAACTGTACAATATGACAATGAACTAGTTTGTAATTTAAAAACAATTTAGGAACTACTTCATAAATTTAAAAAATTATCCGAAACGATATCCGGTATTAACCAGTACTGGTATAGTACTGTACTAGAACCCAATCCGATATTAAATTTGGTATGGTATTCATAACATTGGATAACTCTATATGTAAATAAATAATAGGTGCAGATATAAATTATAAATATGAAATAATAAAATCAAATAGACAAATTAACAAATTGTGATTTTAAGGTTTCAAACTTATTCCCTATCCCCGTTGAAAACGACACGACGTCGCGCTCATTAGCTCCCATCCCTTCGTCGTAGTTACGGTTGGACGTAGCTATGCATACAAGCGAGGCCCATGTAGAATCCAAATGGCTTCCACCTCGAAACTCGATTCGAAGTCCCGCCACGTGTACGGTTCGGATGAAAAATACACAACTTGGGATCATGCGACTCTCCATCTCATGTCATCTCTCCCAAACGGCAGCGAGCCAAAAGCCGGTTGAACTTCCCCCAGATCTCCCCGCGTTCACAAGCGTGGTCCGTACAATCACCGGCTTGATTTTCCGGTCACCGGTGAACGAAGTATCTCCGAACTCCGAGAATGTACATTGATGATTTTAATAGTTAGGTTATTTACACATTTTATATATACGTCTTTTCATTTATTGTATGCAGTGGTTGGTTTGATTCAGTGAGCATTAGGGTTAGGGTTCACATTATTCTTTTACTTTTCTGATCGTTTTCTCGTAAATGAAAAGAGTAAATAAGTAAATTTGTACTAAGTTAGACGATCGCATGGAAATGATTTGAAACACTTGAAACTAATTAAGGAATTCGAAATATATCTCTCTGTTTTCGTGTAAGGACTTCGAAATATTTCTTTCTGTTTTCGGGTCTTATATCATTTTCTCTTCTGTCTATTATTGTATGTGTTCATATTTTTCTCTGTTTTCTTTTGATTGGCAGAGAAATTGCATTAAGCGTCATTTCCCGAGACTGATAGTTCTTCCTTTAAGCTGGGCTGTCACGAGCTTCTAATGGTCAAAGAGCATTGATTTATGTCATTTACAGATCAATTGCGTAGTGGAAGATCGAGATTTGAGAGAAATGGTAGGTATTGTTTCAATCTTAGTTGCGAGCCTTGCGTTTAGCAATGTGCAACTGGTGTTCCTAATTTGGTCATTATATTTGGGAACTGGGAAAATTGGAGTATCTTTTCATTGGTATCATTGTTTGTACTTTGTTGGAGTGGAAATGTGATGTGCTTCCATTGCGTGCACTTGTTGTAGGGAATGTTGCTCTCTTTTTTTTGGTACAGGGGAATGTTGCTCTCTGATTCAAATATAGGGTACGACTTTTGGATGGGCTGCCCAGATTTGATTTAATGATGTTCTGCTTTAGAGGACTTTTAGTTTATTCATGTAAA
Source organism: Erythroxylum roraimae (assembly GCA_027568915.1). Lineage (NCBI taxonomy): Eukaryota > Viridiplantae > Streptophyta > Magnoliopsida > Malpighiales > Erythroxylaceae > Erythroxylum > Erythroxylum roraimae. Next base: position 27,264,847 of record JAOSBL010000004.1, read on the forward strand.
TTCTGCATCTGCTGCTTGTTGTTTCTCATTGTCTTGCATATGTTACCTAAGGGCTTTTAATATCAGGTTTTGAGCTTGATGGACACTGGTCGTTATTGTGAATAGAGTTATTTCCTTACCATTCAGCTTAATTGCTTTGAATGACAGATTTGGAGTCAGAAACTGCTCACTTTTTATTTATTTTTGTAGCGTTTTAATTATAGTTTGAAAATTGGATCTGGAAAGAAGGGTTTGACTTGTAATTTTTTCTGTGTAATTTCTGGAAGTTTTTGAAGAGAGGTAAATTTCATCTGAATGTAAACATGATTGACTTATAACAGAAATGCTTGAATTTTTGCTTGATGTGAAATATTGAGCTTGAAATCTTTTGCAATTGCACATTTTAACTGTAGTCTTTTGGTTGCATTAATCATGATCACATTGTCTACTGGTTTATAAATTTGGGCTTTCTGGTGTTTGACCTTTTATATATTGGTATGAATGTTATGTTGATTCTTGTGATCATATTAAATTCATGCTGTAATCTAGTTATAGGTGAGAGACATGCAAATGATTTTGATATTATATACTGATGATAAATAATCATACTTGGCCAGGTGATCACATTGTCATTGTAATTTGTTAGAGTAATGATTAAGAATATTACAAAGGCCTTCCTTTAACTAATTTTATGTGGTAGTATTTCCAGAATCAAAGTTATTGGGTGGCAAAGGACAATGCATGTGGGAATGACAATGAGATAAATGGTGACAGTTCTTCTAGATCTGAGCTGAAGCGTTCTAATCAATGGTTTATGGATGGTGAAGATGTGGAGGCATTTCCCAACAAGAAACAATCAGTGGGCTTTCCAACAGCCAATTATTTTACAGGATTATTGAACTCAAATGTCCCTTCATGGGGTAACACTTCTAGTTTTCAGTCAATTCTCAGTCCATTAACAGAACGCATATTTGATTCCAAGTCAGTTAGGGCTGTCAATTTTGATGATAGAAACATTCTATCAGTTAGCTCAGAAAAAGTTAGCATGGGGAGAAAGGTAGATGGAGATTCATTTGCAAATGATTTTCCATTTGGGTTATCTATGTCTCATACATTGGAAGATTCTAGGTCAGGTTTAAACTTTGGGGGAATTAGAAAAGTGAAAGTAAGCCAGGCTAAGGAGTCTGAGCATCTGCTGCCTATATCCATGGAGCATGTGTACAACAGGGTAGATAATTTACCCATATTGTCCACAGGTCATGCTTTCATCAGGTCAGATGAAAGCACCGTTTCAATGGGTGTTGCCTATAACAAAGAGGTTGGGAATATCGTGTCCATTGGTGACACTTATGAGAGAGATAATCATATTTTTATGTCAATGGGGCAGACCTATACTAAGTCAGATGAAGCAATTTCACTGAATGAAGCGTATAAGGAGAACAATAATGATATAGTGATGAATCAAACTTTTAGCAAGGGTGATGACATTGTTATATATGTGGGTCAAGCCGGCAAGACTGATGAAAATTCCATATCCATGGGGCAGATTCATCATAAGGACAACACTAGCACTATTTCAACTAGTGAAGCGTATAGCAAAGAGAATAGCAGTAATTTGTCTGTAGGTCAATCTTATAACAAGGGAGAGAGCACTATTATATCTTTCAGTGGTGATAATGATAATACATATCCCTCAGGAATGTCAAGTTATGAACTGTTAATGGCACAATCTTCTCTCCAGGGATCAGAATTGATGTCGGAGAAACAGTTGGTCAAAAGAAGTGCTGACGCATTGGTGTCTAGTTCCCATATCACTGCTTCAGGGCTAGAAAATGTTTCAAAGAAGAAAAAAGATTCAAGAACATCTAAGAAAATTCTGCCAAATAACTTCCCTTCAAATGTTAGAAGTCTACTATCCACTGGTATGCTGGATGGGGTTCATGTAAAGTACATTGCATGGTCGCGGGAGGTACATCTTAATTCTTATGCAGCTCCACATGCTCATTTTTAGTATCTTTGATTAAGATTTTCTGTTCTTTGTGGGCTTGTTAGAAGGAGCTTCGTGGCTGTATACAAGGGTGTGGTTATTTATGTGGCTGCCAAACCTGCAACTACTCTAAGGTGAGGCCATTTCTAGAACACTTATATCAGGCAAACTTTAGTCACCATTTCTATTTTCAGTCTGAGCTTTTTGGGAATCTTCTCTATGTGTAAAATTTTAATGAACTGCTTTTATAGGTAATCAATGCTTATGAGTTTGAGCGACATGCCAATTGCAAAACAAAACACCCTAATAATCATATATACTTTGAGAATGGGAAGACTATTTATGGCATAGTTCAAGAGCTACGGAGCACGCCTCAGAATATGCTGTTTGAAGTTATTCAGACAATAACTGGTTCACTCATCAACCAGAAGGCTTATCTTCTTTGGAAAGGTGATGTCAAATATCTGGTTTATTTGTCTTGCTGAAGGCACTTCCAAAATTTTAGCTAATGCACTCTTCTACATGTTTTTCAGAATCCTTTTTGGCTGCAACTCGTGAACTTCAACGTATATATGGAAAAGATGAAGGGACATTGTTGTCATGAAGAGTTCTAATCAAATAGCAAGGTAGGATCATCTATGTTCTGTGCATAAAAGTAATCTTTTTCCCCAGTAGTTAACGGGGATTACAGAAATTTGTGGCTACTGATGTTTGCACTTGTCGGGTTCACAGACCAAGGTGGAAGTAGGAGATCAACCTGATGCTACTAACTAGAAACTCTATAACCTGGTTATCAAACTAATGATGATATTGTGAATATCTATTGTTGAAGGGTCAAAATTCATAAATCATGGCAGTGGATGGAGCTTCCCTTTTTTCTAAAAAAATTCTCTTAAGCTTTTTGTCCTTGATAATTTTTCTCCAATGGATTATTTATTCGTTTCTGGAAATTAATTTTCTTTTACAAGACTTTATTGGGTTCCACTTTATCTGCATGGATGATCGTGACTTTGATCCAACCGTTTGAATGGTTAACTAATTTTAACTTAAACCTAGTCAAGTTATTGGTCAAGAAAAAAGTTGGCATCGGTAATTTATTAAAACCATAACTTCTTATGGTACCTCCTCGTAGCTTTTTCCAAGTGCAATTAACCTAAGCATTACTTACAGGTGTCTTTCAGAAAAACGATTCTATGTTAATTAAGGATGGCAATAGGCTGGCTTAGTCAAGTTTTTTAAAAATATTTTTTTGTAAAATTAAAAGTATAAAACGATACCCTTTTTTTTAATTGGTTGAAAACACCTAAGTCTGGGCCCAATTTTCACCCCTAATGTTAATTGCTCAGTTGCACTAAAATATGTGTTGTGTATGCTGTTCAAACTTAAGTGATGTGAAACGTAAGATAAGCTAGCATTACACTGTAAGCCGTCTATTAGAAAGGATCTTTGAAACCATTTTTGCTCTTTAACATAAAATTTAAGTAATTTTCCATTTTTATTTATCATACCAATTAGTGAACTAACATTTGTTTCTGAAAAGATTACCAGTAGAGATGGTGGTGATGACATATTGTGAGGCATGTGGGCTATATTCAGGGAGAATATGATAGAGAGTAAATCCTGAATGTATGATTAGAAACATGGCTTGTTAGTCTTGCAAACATGGCTGGTTAAATTTTGTTTTGTAAATAGTACTTACCTAGCTTAATAAAGTTGCAATGCTTATCATTTCATAAATAGTAAGACAAAAAAGGGTTTTAATCAAGCAGGTGAATACTGGATATGCTGGATATATTGTTATCTTTTTTAGTTTCATTTGACCCCTGGATGCCAAATCAAAAGGAATTCGGTTGCTTGTCTTCTTTTACTGTCATAGCTCTATGATTTGCATTGGTTGTTTGACCTCTTGATCAATGTTCACTTGTCCATTGCTACCTGCTTCTATTGTTTGTTTCACGGGTATTATTTGCTTGTCAGTTGTTTGGGAAGAGCATGTGCGGTCCTTGCTTTTACCCCAAACTACAAGATAGAGGCCTGCAACTATGACAATGGCACCAAGCATCCTGTAAAATTTAGAGTAGTGTCAGTTCTTCTTGGTGTGTAAACAGATGTATCATTTTGGTGTTCCTGAGAATTCTACTATTACCTTCCCAAGTACATTTTCTCTTTTAAAATGGTTGAGCTCATGACTGCCACAATAACCATGCATAGGGGACTGAAAGCTGTAACAAATACAGGGCCTCTATCCTTCATTATTATCCCCTGAATGTAGTAAGTTAGTCCTGAGCAGAAAACGCCCTGCACACATGCATTTTGAAATATTAGTCAGTGGTACACTTATTTTTATTATTTATGGAGTTGAAGGAACGGCTGTACAGAAGATAAGATAGACAAGGCCTTCAATGCCTCGACTCTGGTCGTAGAATTTGTTGTAAAGCATAGGGCTAGCTACTAGCTGTTTCCTTCAGACAATATGTTGGGGGTATATAATTGTTTATGTGCATACATATTGAAATTACTTAAAACTTTCCTTGCATGGTTATGAAAAAATTCATTCCCTTGGAAAAAGTTGACAACATGTCATATGATAAGTTTGCTACAGATATTTAGTTGGCTATTCTTACACTGTAGACAGCTGCAAGTAGTTTGGTATCCCAATGTAGAGCCCATACGGTAGCATTTCCTCTTTCCATTATCAATGCCACTATTGCGCCTTCAATTGTTCCAAAGAGGCATATCCATGCTGTAAGAGATAGCTCAACAGGGTATGTTTTTAGTGTTATTGCCTGTGAAGTGATGAACCAAAGGGGAATCAATCTATAGTTCGCACAATTTATCTGCAAACTTTGTGTAGGATTTTCTCAATTAGTCACTTACTTGCAAAATCATGAAAGATGCCCAGCTAAAGGCGCCCGTGGTGATCATTAACGTGCCTTTAATAGAGCTATGAAGATTTGTCCCTCCAGTACTTCCTCCAGCAAAGGCCTTTCCTCTAGTCCAGAACAAATCAATAAGTGGACCTCTTATTAGTGTCATGATCATAGCCCCTGCAACTGTTGCTACAGTTCCAACCACTTTAGCTTGGCTGTGGATAGATCTAAGGGTCACTTTCTCAAGCCTGGGTAGAGAGGGTAACTTTGTCAGATACAAGAATAGTTTCATTTTAAGATTATTGCTTTCAGGAATTTTATGAATCAAATCCTGATTAAACTTTTGTTTATGTATGGTAATGTTACCTGAAAATGCAAGCCATTACGAAGGTAATGGCAGGAAGAATATTGATTACAGCAGCTGCAAATGTTGCTGTTGTGTACTTCATTCCCAAGAAGTATAAATTTTGATCAATAACTGGTCTGCGCAGGGATAGAGTTTATCATTTCAGAAACCGTGATTAAGTTGAATGAAGAAGAAAATATTTGCATCGTAATTTAGAAAATTACTCTAGTAAACCGAGCAGCAATATCTTGATGAAGGTTGAGCGTGTCATCTTTGGCCTTACTTTCCTGTTAAGAAGCATAAGTGTAAATGTTATTCATCATTTGCCTATGTAGGTGCTGAGTTTGGTGTGCATATGGTAGGGAGAGAAGAGACCTGTCAAGAATTACTGCAAATGGGCCGATGACAATAGTGGCAACAGCATGACGATAGACCACAAACACATAATTGCTCATACCCTGATTTAATGCAGCCTTGGTCAGGACGTCCATTCCTGCAAGACCAACTTGCATGAATATAACTCCAATGAATGGTTTTGCTCTCTCGAAACTCTCTGTTAAATTCTTCATCTTTCTGGTTCTCACTTCAGTCAGATTCTTATGACTTGTATTGTCAAAAAGCAAGAACAAAGTTGATGTGAATATAAATTGGCAGCTGAATTTTGGCCTTATATAGAAGCCATAGGACTAGGGGTGTGTTCTATTCATACATTCAGAAAAGGACCTTTGGACAAGTTAAAAGAGTCAAATTAAGAAGTTTTAAGACGTCTGTGCATGATAATTACTGACATTGCAAACATTCGCATTATTATGAAGATCACTGTTCCAAGGTTTTGCTTCTCTAATTATTTGAAAAAAGTGATCCTTTTGCTTTTCAGGCTTGAAGTTTGCAGAAAGAAGTTTGCAGTAAGTGCTTAATCAATCACCTACATTATTGTCTTTCAACCTATGGACTACATGTATGTGCGTAATAACATGTAGTTTTCTAAGCGAGGAAAGTGACAGCACCTTAACGGTAAACCACATTATTAAAGTAAATTATTTAACTAGATAGGTTTAATTGATAGGCACAAGAATGAAATGGATCTTTACGTGTCTAAGGAAAATACTATTGGACTCACGTCTCACTGGTGTCAACTTTTTTGATTAAGTAATTTTCTGAAAAAGACCAGTCCACGGTCAAGAAATCAGTGGGAAACAAGATCGCATTCATCTTGCTTTAAAGCCCTCAAGATCTGTTTCTTTTATGCTTTATCTATTCTTTTATTAGTGTGCACTATCATCCACCTCCTTTCTCAGACTCCATTATCTCGCTGTTTCTATAATGTCTGATTCCGGACCCAATCAACGTGGAAAACAGTTACTTATGTTTATGTAGATGCTACTTGCTTCTATAATGTTTGATTCCTGAGTCCTGACCCACCTTACGTGGAAACAATTACTTGGTGGGTTTGGTTGGGTGATGATAATATGGTGTAGAAGCCACACAAACCTTTGGTACTAACATAGACTTGAGTGCAAGTGAATTACAGATGTAGGCAATCAACGAATAAGAACTATCGATATCAAGGGTTTGATTCTGTGTAGTGTTTCAGGAGTATTGAGAAGTGAATGAAATTGCTTGAAATTCTCCACTGATGAAAGAATTTGGAATCTGTTGTCATTTAGGTGGGATTAGTGAATTAATACACCTAGAAAACTACAAATTACTGGAGAATAATAATAACAATTCATTGGATCACAGAACATCCTTAATGACGTTAAAGATAAGAACACGTTGCTGGGATTGGTTTAAGGTAGCAGAAAAGCTTAGCCTTCTCTTGATACTTTACTTTTCTTTGAATCTGCTTCATATTCTTCCAAAAGTAACTGTGGCACTCATTTTCTTTTTCTGATACGATTGGGATATCTAAAAACAATAATTGTCCACTTAAGCTTCTTGTGATACGCTACATTCAAATGAAGGAAGTCGCCAAGGCAGGTTAGTGTGCTATCTTAAGAGTACTTTTGGATCGGTAAATTTGTTCCATGTTCCATTACAATTTGAAATCACTGACGTAATTACTTTTGTCTGAGCATAAATCTTATATGCACTTCTATCCACCTTTATATAGGTAGATGATCAATAATGGTAATTGAAAGACTTGATATGAAGGATATATCCCCTCAGTTATTAAGCCAAACTCGTGAGGCCATCCAGTCATTTTCTTTACATATGAAATGGGTGAGAGCTCATATCCTCAAAAATGTTGGGAGGAAAGAAAATAGGTACAAAATCTCCAACTCCACCTCAAAAAGAACTCGGAATCTGCTTGTCTTTAGGTGTTAATAGTGCAACTATAGAACACAACCAATAATAAGTTAATGTTGAATCACAGAGCAGCTAATTGATGTTAAAGAGGAGAATATGTTGTTAGGAATGGTGCAAGGTTAATGTAAAAGCCCTTTCATGGAAGTTTAAGCTAGGAACAATTAGAAACCCCATACAATACAGAAACGATTACAGAATTATTTATTGATCTCTGAAATATCTTAATGGGGCTATGAATAAATTATCCCTTGCCCTCCTTTTGTATGTATAAAAGCGATTTAATTCATTAAATTAGGTGAAATAATTTTAGCTTTTGAAATATGAAAGTACAGCATCTTTTAAATATAATCTTACAAGAGTGGTGCAACTAGTTTAAGTGGTTAAGACAATTATATTTTAAATAAAGTAATTGCTCTAGTAAAGAGAGACAGCTCATGTGAAACATAAAAATACACCTTTAAGTACCTAATAGTAAAGCAATAAGTTTAGAAATGTGAGGCAATTGTGTTTTATAAGTGAAGCTACTGTCTAAATACAACAGGCAGCCTACTTTAAACGAGCTTTTAAAAAATACATGGAGCTAACCCCTTTTTCAATTGCTTATTTTAACTATCATCCTTTTTTCGAGGGTGCCAGCTATTGTTAACAAAGGAAATAAATAAGATCTCTTCTAGACTTTCTGTTCTTAACGTAATCGGTCTTTTACAAATGCACAGGCTTTACTCTTTAAGGGATCCCTTGATTCCACTTATGTTTTCTATTTAATTTAAAAAAACTTATTTAGTTGAGATTTTTAATATATTTTTGGTTTTAGCATTCTGTTTCTATTTTCTATCTTATGTTAATTATTTTTAATGTAATATTTTGTTTAAAATTAATTAATTGTCATTATAGTTAGAAATAAATATATGCATATTTATATAATTAAAGAAATTTGCACATTAATTGTATATAATAAAATTCTATAAATTAGAAATTACATTAAGTTATTCTATCAATAAAAGACATCTATTATATTATAATTCTTCAAAACATAATACTACTATCATTTACAAAAAGAAGCATATGTTAGTTAGAATTATTATAATAATTCCACATTTGTATAGGAATTTCATTTCGTTTCCAAGATATACTTCGAAGTTGTGCTAAAGTAATATTATACTTTATTTGAGACTGGAATCTTCATTTTCTTTCCCTAATTTATTCTTCATTTTCAGTACAATTTTCAAATAAGTTATCGTTTTATCCATACGTTCTAATATAATTGTGTATAATACAACAAGCAATAACAATGTATCTTTATTTGTGTATAATACAACAAGCAATAACAATGTATCTTTATTTCTTCATATCATAACTTGACATGTTTGAAAATACAAGGAATCTTGCTATTAAAAAGTCAAAACATCTTTCAATAATATTCCTTAATGAAGAATGTCTGTAATTAAACAATTCCTGTAGACCTTGAGTTCTTCATCTTCCTCTACAATCTCACAAATGATACCTCTTATCTTGATATTGTGAAAGAAATCTCGATATATTAGTGTAGTCTAAATCAACTAAATATTACTTAACATATAAAGAACATAATATTAACAAAAAGATATTAAAATTAGTCATAATTACTATGTTTATTTAAAATGATATAATACATTGTGGAAATTTAGCAAATTGATTCGTTATATTTGTCACTGTTTTTAAAAGAACTCGAGAGTTATTTGCAGTACCTACTCATCCAATCATTACATAGGTAAAACGCATTTCAAGGGAGTAACAAAACATAATGTTTTAGGTTGGATCAATTCTTTTACTCTTTATGGTATTTGTTCATTAGTAGGAACATGTGCATTAATATATGTACTATTTATTGCTCTAATATAATACTAAAAAATAAAACTATACTATTAAAATAATTATTAATCATA
>JAOSBL010000004.1:27277135-27291694 GCA_027568915.1 Erythroxylum roraimae
ATGCTTCTCTCTCCTTTCTCTCGGAAATTCTCCTCTCTCACTAAACAACTCTTTCTCTTCTCACACCAACAACTTCTACTCACTTTGTGCTCTCCACTCCTCCTTCATTTGCTTCTCTTTTATAGAGAATTTAATGGGTGTGAAAGCCTCCAGCTGCACCACCGAAATCTATGAAAAACAAGCCTCCATTGTTGAGTCTCCATTGTTGAGCCACCAGTGTTGATCACCGACTCCATCAATTGCTGACTTTACAAGTTTCCATGTCTGACCTTGTGTTTGAGCCAATATTCAACAATTTGTTCTCATGTTTCCTTTTCATCATTATAAGTGCATAAAATGGCTCACAGATTCAAGAAAAAAGGATGTAAGGAGATTTCATACTTATGCCATATTTTTGGAGATACTATTGTAACTGGTTTCCGTGCACATCCTTCAACTAAATCTCCATCGAATAGTACAAAAAAGGAACATAGAATTAATGTTGATAAAGATTGCTCTTATAATGAAAAAGAAGATTAAGTTATAAGTTCATCTAAGAGAGAAATCTACTAAGAATAAGAAGGCAAAGAAGACACATTCTAACAGTATAGAAGAGGTTTTGGTTATAATTGATGAGGAATCAAAAAGGAAGATTGATTTACTTGAGGAAAAACTTAGTAAAACACTATCCACTGTAGAGAATAGATTTGAAGTTTCATCAATTAAGCAATAGTCTAACATAATAATGGAATGTCTGAATTCCTTAGATGAATTGGGTGTTTAGGATAGGCAATATGAAAAAGTTGGGAAGGTTTTACATAATTCTTCACTTTATAAGGATATTTTTATGAGCATAGCAGATGCAAGGAAGTTGAATTGAATTATGTCGTTTTAGTTATATTTTCATGTTATTACATATCAAATTTTTATTAGTTTGACACTTTTATATTAAGCATTATTCCATAGTTTGAATATTTTAAGTTTGTGTTTTGACTGAATGTTAAGTCTATTTTGTACAAATATTTTAATTTTATATTTTGTATGAAGGTTTTGTCTATATTTGATTAAACCTTTTAACTGAATGTTTTATTAATTATTTAATATTGGCATTGTAGATACATAGATTTCTTATCAGATTCTGATGATGAACTGATAAAGGTAATCATTATTTCTCTAACTGGGGAAGAAAACAAATATTTTCATTAACAAAAGCAATCATGTAAAATTTCTACTCTATCAGGTCATGATTGGATATTAGAGCTTTTGAATGGGAATCTTACGAGGATTTATGAAAATTTAAGAATTAGTAAGATAATCTTCTTGAGCTTATGTGATGAGTTGAAGAGTTTAGGAGGCTTAAAGGAAACAAGTCATTTGATTGTGGTGGAACAAGTAACAATTTTCTTGATGACTATAGAGCATAGTGAGATAACTAGAGTCAATGCAAAATGTTTTCAACATTCGACCTGGACAATTTCGAAGTACTTTCGCAAAGTCTTATAGGCAATTAATCGTCTTGCAAAAAGAGGCATTACTCTATCATCCTTTACCAATACATTCATATATTGCAAAAAGAGGCATTTCAACATAATTCAAAATTTGTTCCATATTTTCAAGTACATTCATATATTTAATTACTATATTTAATTATGTTTTTATGATTAATAATTATTTTAATAGTATAGTTTTATTTTTTTAGGATTGTATAAGAGTAATAGATGGTAACATATTAATGCACATGTTCTGACTGACGAAAAAATATCATACAGGGGTATAAGAATTGATCCAACCCAAATTATTATGTGTTGCTGTTCATTTGATATGCGTTTTACATCTGAATGGCTGGATAGGAAGGTACTGCAAATGACTCAAATTCTTTTAGAAATAATGACAAATCCAATTAATCAATTTCCTATGTCTCCACATGGGATTATATTATTTTAAATAAACATAGTAATTATGATTAATTTTTAATATCATTTTGTTAATATTATGTTCTTTATATGTTAGGGAAGTTCTATTTGGTTTATTTAGGCTACACCAATATGCCTGGAGTTCTTTTACCATACCGAAGTGAGAGATATCATTTGCGAGATTATAAAGAAAGACCTCTTATCCTCATAAATTGTTTAACTACAGACATTCTTCAGTAAGAAATATTATTAAAAGATATTTTGACGTTTTAGAAGTATGATTCTCCATACGTTCAAATATGTCGAGTTATAATATGAAGAAACGAAAGTACATAATTATTGCTTGTTGTGTTATACAGAATTATATTAGAATGTATGGACAAAGCGGCGAATTATTTGACAATTGTGTTGAAAATGAAAAACAAATTAGGGAAAGTGAAAATGAAGATGCAAGTTTTCACGTGAAGTATAATATCACTCCAACACAACTTCGAAGTATGTCTTAAAAGAAAGATCAAATTGTTAGACAAATGTAGAATGATTATATTAGTTATAATTAATTTATGTTTTTTTTGTAAATGATAATATTATTATGTATTGAAGAGTTATAATATGATGGACATCATTTATTGATTAAAATAACTTAATGTAATTTTCTAGTTTATAAAATTTTATTATATACAATTAGTGTTCAAATTTCTGTAATTATATAAATATGTATATATTTTATTTCTAACTATAATGAGAATTAATTAATTTAAAAATGATATATTATATTAAAAGTAATTAACATAAGAGTATATAGAAAAATGATGATAAATTCAAACATATTTTTGTCTTTAATTTTTTATTATAAATCTCGACTAAACAGATTTTTGTTTTTAGTTTTTATATTAGAAATCTTAACCAAACATAATTTTGTTTTTTAATTAAAAATAGAAAATAAAAATAAAAAATACAACAAAAAAGAAGCAAAACTAAACGACTCCTAAGTTTTCATAAAATTGTTGTAGATTTCTTAATTTTAAAAACGAAAAATGGAAGCAATACTCGACCAAACACGTTGTACGTGCTGTTTCTTTTTCTACGAAAATAACAAAAAATGGAGAAAAAATAAAAGAACCAAACAACCCTAAGCTACTTAGTTATGGTGTATTAAAAGAAGAAAGCAGTGTACTTGGAATATTTGTAAATGTGTGCACTTTGTAAGCAAATTTGCTTTTTTCCTCTCCAAGCGAAATTGATAAGAGCATCTATCTCTAAATAGGTTTTTTCAATTACTAATTACATTATGATCATGAATTAATTTTAATTAAAAAGTATAGATATAATTACGACATATTACAATAAAATACCAATTTAAATTGTAATTATAATATTAAAATCACAATTATAATTGTGATATGTAGTTTAAGACAGTTCAAATATCTTTTTTATATCAAAATGTTATTCGGGTTGGTAATATTGGCTCAATCCGATATGACCTAATATGTTCTAAAATTTAGTCAATTTGAGTCATTTTTGTTATTGATGTTATACGTAGTGGGAGCCTTATTACGTATCCCGGATCTACATGAAAGCATTAAAACGAAGGTAATGCAGAATACCTAGATTTCGATTTCATCTCTGTTTCCGATGCCGATTCCGAGCTCCAAATATCTCCGAATCTCCTGGGACCTTTAGCGGATTATGATCACAGACTGTCAGGCTAGGCCTTTCTACAGTTTACTCAAATCACGAGCTTTCCTAACGGGTCAGGAATCCTTATGCTCGTGAATGATTTCGTGAGTAACTGCAGGAGACCTTAATTTTTATATAGCTTCCATATCGGTTTTCCCCATCACAAGGTCGATATGGACTCGGTCCACACTAATCGGGACCTATTTTTCATCCGAGCTTCGACCCATTAATCTAGATCATTTATTAGGCCACTTTATTATCTTTATCAAGATCAAATGGCGTAACTTAACCGATAATTTATTTAAAAACCAAAATTGCAATTAATGTTAGTCCAACTTTATGAGACATGGACAAAATTGTCCCTAAGGACAAAAATGTCTTACAATTGAAACAACATAATTTGACATCATTGATTATAAATAATATCGTTTTAGTATATAAATATAAATATAAATTTATTAAAATAATATTATTTTAATTAATTATATCAGAACGACATTATTTTGATAAAGTCCAAACTAAAACTTGAATTTAACTGAGTTTCAGACTCAGATTCATCCATTATCATTCGTAAAAGATATGTCTTATAAAGGAAACACACTCGTTATATATTTTGTTCTAGATTTTAATTTTTGAGAAAAATCTTTCTCTCATACTTCGGTTAAAAACAATGGCAAACATATGTAATATAAATATCAGACGTAAATTAATTAAATGTTACTAAAACAGTAATTTAGTACAACTTTCAAACCTAACTTGAACTAATTAACTTAGATTTAAATTAATAATTTGAAATAATTATAATAGATTACTAGTTTGATTTAAATTTAGTGATTTCAATTTGAGTTTAAAAGTTAAGTTAAATCGTCATGTAAACAATATTTGACTATTCTATGTCTCTTGATAATATTGTGTTATTTTTTAACTGAAATGTAAGAGAAGAAGTTTGTTTAAAAAATAAAAGACTTAAAAATTTGAGAATTTTAAATATGAATAAATACGAGTCATTTGACTCCAAAATTTATTAATTCATTAACCAATAATTAAAAAACTAACCGATTCGACCGACGTCCAACTTTTATATTCAGTTTTTAACTTTTTGGTTTGATTTATTTTAATAACTTTTGTTGTTAAAAAATTGATCAGTTTATTAATTAATTGGCCAATTTTCATAAATTAATAACTTTTTATAAACAAAAATAAATCAATTAAAAAAATTTAATTAGACTTCAAATTTTTTGACGGACAATCTCTTTCAATTATAATTTAATTTTTTAAAATTTATTTAATTTTTAGCTAATTTATTTAACTTTAAAGTTCTTTTATTATTAATTTAACTTCTGATATGATAAATATGACTCTAACTTTGTTGGCATTTATTAAAATTTTCATAACTTGTACGCGTGAACACTGACATACCGTGTTCCATTCAATGCTATTTGAACTGTATTCCCATAAAATGTCAATAACTCAACAACATATCTGCATCACGTAAATAATAAGCCAAAACAAATATTTAAAAGAGTTCATGTTCACCTCTTATTAGATTTTATTAAAATGATAATTCATTTATTAATTTCAATTTTATAAATTATAATTAAATTTTTATATAGTATTATAAGAAATTAAGTTGTGTATAATTTTTTTATTTGATAAATAATTAACTATCTTATTTGTAATTTATATAATTATTAAAAAAAATTTAAAAAGATACACATTACATAGAATTTAGAATCCAACCAAGTCACTAAGGGAGTGTTTGATTGATGAATTTGAGAGGGGATTAATAGATAAGAAATGACAAATAAGTGGTTGGTTGTTAATTATCATTATAGGGCAATAATTTTATTTCTTAATAGTAGCTCTATTTTAAAAAATATTTTTAATTTTTATTAATTAAACACAATTAATTAATTAAACTATTATTATTAATTAATTAAAATTAATTAATTAAAATATAATTCATTCATTATTACAATATAATTAATTAAAATATTATTACTAATTAATTAATTACATTATAATTAATGAATTAAATATAACTAACTAAAATATAATTATTCATTTATTGTAATTAATTAATTAATTAAAATATTATAATTAATTAAGATATAATTAATTACAATATAATTAATTAAATATAATTCATTCATTAACTAAAATATTATAATTAATTAGTTAAAATATAATTAATTACAATATAATAAATGAAAATATTATTATTAATTACATTACATTATAATTAATTAAAAATAATTAATTAATTAGTTATAATATAATTAATTAAAATATAATTCATTCTTTCATTAAAATATGTAATTAATTAATTACAATATAATTAATTAAAATATTATAAATTTTTATTTCTTAATATTTTTTGCAAACCAAATAATTCCTTCCTCTTATGTAACATAATATCCATTCTCATTTTTCATTATATTCATTCTCATTATTATTACTGGTTTTTTTTTTTTGGTCTTAGACCAAAGTATCTACCAGCGGACTCAGTGACTAATCCCTTCGCTGGTTTGTAGGCACCTTACAGAATAGGGCAGCTGGCCCAAAGATTTAAAACTGCTTTATACCTAAAGCCAAGGATCAAACCCCTGACCTTTAGCTAAGGATAGATGAGTCTCTTCCACTCAACCACACCCATTGAGTTTTATTACCATTTTTCTACGCAAACTAACAGCATCATAAATTTTACATGTAGTGTTTAAAGATGACAGAGAAGTGAGTGAGAATTGGTTCAAAAGCCCCACCTACGAGAAGAATTTGGAATCTGCTATCCTTTTACGTGGGATTAGTAAATACATTTTGAAAACTAACAAGCATCCAAAATGACGACAAAGATAAAGAAAGCATAAAAGCTTAGCCTTTTCACGATATACATTAGCATTCCTATTTCTCTATGATTTTTCTTCTTTAATGTGTTCCCTTTTCTTTTAAAAGGCACAATATGAAATTGGTCGGAGCTTAAAGATGCTATAAATAAAGAAATCGACTAAATCCTGTCTTGTGAACGTTACTCATCAGCCAGATCAGAAAAAGAAAGACATCACAGAGCAGTATCAAAGAAATATTCAAAAAAGGGAGCATA
Source organism: Erythroxylum roraimae (assembly GCA_027568915.1). Classification (NCBI taxonomy): domain Eukaryota; kingdom Viridiplantae; phylum Streptophyta; class Magnoliopsida; order Malpighiales; family Erythroxylaceae; genus Erythroxylum; species Erythroxylum roraimae. The sequence goes on from JAOSBL010000004.1 coordinate 27,283,808, forward strand.
GTGGAGTATCTCACAGATTCACAGTGGAGTATCTCACAGATGAAAGCAAGGGTGCATTAGAAATCAGTGTTTCAAGCATCAAGAATAGATTAGGGAGCTGATCTAATAAAAATTTTTAATTCCTGAGGATACGAAGGACTTGACATTCACACAAAATGTGCGGAGGTTGTAAAAAAAATGATATGCAGAAAAATACAAGCACCAATCGCTTAGTTCTCGCAAAATTAGTATTTCACCACATGACCTGGAACGCAGCCTTGTGCATGCATCTTTAACATGGCCTCTTAACCACAGCAAGCTGATTTTTGTGCTGCTTGGCTAGCTGCCCCTGCCTGGGCTGGTTGATTAATTTTGATCGTTTGAGGCTGCATGATCCAAAGGTAGAATGATTCCGTGATTGAGAAGAGAATAAGTAAAAACGACTAAAAATGTAAAGGAAAAGAAGAGGCTTAACGGATATGTGTCAGAAAGTATTAAACTACATACAGCTCAAAAGAATGCTAATACTTGACATTTGGGTTCAAGTTGTAAACAGAAACAGTCAAGGAAGTTATATAAATCTTTCTGACAGAACATGTGCAGTGAATTGGTACCTCTGCCTTCGAGTCAGTATCTGCAAGTCTTTGCTTGATATCCCTAGCGATCGAAAAGAAAACCTCCTCCACATTCAAATTAGTTTTTGCACTCTGCAATCAACAGAGACTTCATCACATAGGATCAACTAGCACCGGAAGTAATTAAGTATAAGAAACAAATTCTACTTACAGTCTCAAAGAACTTGATCCCATATTCATCGGCAAGAGCTTGGCCCTTTGAGGTTGGAACAGCCTAAACACATATCATATCAACTTCATATCAGTAATAAAACAACAACGTACAGAAACACATGCACAATCAAGAGAAAGGGAGAGAGATAGCTGACCCTTTTGCTTTCATCCATGTCTGCTTTGTTACCCACTAAAATCTTGTTGACATTGTCAGAAGCATGCTGTTCAATGTTACGGATCCAATTCCTAATGTCTAATAAGATAAAAGTAAATTAAATTGAAAAGACTGAAAAGTGAAGAAAGAAAAGAATATTTGAGCCAAAGATTTCAATCATTCTAAAGAACAATAATTCATGATGATGTCAATAAGTAAATGAATCTCAACATAAAACAAATAATGATCACAGATTTTTTTTTTTTTTAAACAACGATCACAGATATTGTATCAAGAAAATGTTTAAAGATCAGGGAAAACAAAACCTCAAAATAATAGAAGACCAGTAGGTTATTACTATTAAAAGAAGACTCATCTGTGACATCATACACAAGCAAAATGCCCATGGCTCCACGATAATAAGCTGCAGCAGAGGAGAATACAGAAGAAACCATTAGAAAATACAATACAAGTTAGATGAAAGGCAGATGAGGGAAAAGTCAAGCCCTGGACAGTCAGATTAATAAAACTTTCTACAGTGAGGTGACACAAATTTACTTCAGCAGAGAGTAGATGCACATGTTTCTAGTTACAAGGCTTCAATATGTTCATATAAGGATGAATACTTGATGATGTAAGAGATGAAATAAGTGCAAACCAATAAAGATTTTGCCAAAGCCAGTATTATTGCATCAAGAAAAAGGAAAGTAATGTGCAATTAATAGATGATCAAACACGTTATCTCATTAAATGTACCTAGAGATGGCAATCTAAGCCTGGCTCGAATGGCCCGACCCCGCCCCAAAACAACACTGTTTTGGGCAGCCCAAGCATGCTCAGGCCCAGGCTTGGGCTGTGCAGCTTGAGCCTGACCATGCTTTGGGCCGGGCTCAGGCTGTCTTAGGGTGAAAGTGACTTTCATCCATAGTAAAAGATTCAATGCACTTGGCATGTCATCCAGAACACACTGAACCTGCAAATATGACCAGATATTCCTAATATGAATCCCAATAAACAAACTATGCCCCCAAGTATTAAGACATTAGAGATAACTACACTGGAAACAATATCTTCTAATTGTTTTCAATAAAGCAAAATTCTAAACCAGGATGTCAATAGGTGAGTTCAGCCTTCACATCTTCATTTATCTAACCTGAACTAAATGCTGTGAATGGAAGCAAACAAATTGATTCAGAGTACAGCCAAAACAAGACCTGACATAATTTACCCCGGTTGATTTAAAAATTTATACAGGGACAGAAAGCAACTAATAATATTTGTTTTTCCACTAAATTTTTCTCTTTTTGCCGTTATATGCAACTAGAAGGGGATATATATTTTCCCAGACAATTCAAATGTGCAGCACAATCAGTAATCAATATCACAAAGAAGTAAGCATGAATAGAGAATGAAACTAACCAGTAGTAATTGTTCGGAAACGCTCTTGACCAGCAGTATCCCAGATTTGCAATTTGATTCTCTTTCCATCAAGCTCAATTGTCCTTATCTTAAAATCAATGCTGTAAGAAAGTTAAATCTTTTGATATCAGAGTGTTATTGTAGATAAAACAAAACACAAGTCTTTTATATATCACTATCCCAAAAATTCCTACCCAATGGTTGTGATGAAACTAGTGGTGAAGGAGCCATCTGAGAAGCGCAGCAGAAGACAACTCTTACCCACACCTGCCATTATCAACCAAAAGCAACAAATAAAACATTGGTGTCGATGATATGTTCCATCACAAAATCTCCGAACATTACATACGAGTCAAAATTTCATCTTTAATATACACAATCAAAGTCTAACCACACAGTACTGTATGTAACCCATTGGCATTGGATAGCCACTCCAGTATCAATCAGCATCCATTATTCTATTCTCTTTCTGATCCTGACTCTAACATGCAGTAATCTGAGTCAATTTCCTTGAAATTAATTTATAAATCATGGAGTCTCTGTGATAGCATATTTCTTTTAGTGCTACTTTAATTATATTCCCCAAAAATGACGATATATCAGGCAATCCCTCAGCTGCATGACAGTAATAAATTGCGACATTGATTCAAAAATTGCCACAAAAACCCTGAAACGCCCCAAGCTCTTCAAAAGTCAACCATTCCCAAATGTAAGTCGCATTCACAACTCTTAAGCCAAGATCCAGAACAAACAAACACATCTAAGCCAATATCCACACGATCGAAACAATTCATCAACAACAAAACAAAATGGAAACGATGAGATCGCATTCAAACACGAAAAGATCACACAACGAAACCGTACCGCTATCGCCGATCAGGAGAAGCTTTATGAGGTAATCGTAATCAGCGCGAGCTCTCGCTGGTGGAGCAGCCATCTAGAAGATTCACTGTGTGAAATTTTGAAAAAACAAAAGAGAGAAATATATTCAAATTTACGAAGAAAATAGTAAAATCGAAAATGAATCAACTGTAGAAGGAGGAAATTAACAGATCCGGAAGAGAGAGTGAGATCTAAGTTCTAAGATTGATGATGATGATGTTATGGTACCGGACGGCCGTTGAACATATATTCGGAAAGTTTTTTCAAAAAGGAAGAAAGAAATTTCCGAGCAACTCTTCTTCACATACATATAAGTTATGGGATTCCAGTTCTCACCGTTGGATCTTCCACTTCCTCTAGATCTGTGTCCCTTCGTTTCATTTCTTTTTTCTTACCATACGACACCGTTATGAGAGGAAAGTTATACGGTGCCGTTTCAGGTGAACTGCTTGTACTGCGTTGAGATTTATTAAGACAATGATTACATAATCGTTATATTTTATTTGTATTTATTATTTATTTATGTATTTATTATAATTTTATTTACATAATTTTTAGTGTGCCAATTTTACATTTTTACTCTTTAACCTGCATCACTCTTTTGTTGTCATATATGTATGTGGGGCAACCAGAACTAGCCTCTTTATTATATAGGGATAAGACTGTGTATTATCAGATCTCCACATATCTCACTTTTTTGCGAGATTTCGGACTGAGTGTGATGATGATGATGATGATGATAAGATAATCCTTACAAAATGACGTATATAATTATTGAATGCTACTTTAAGGAAAATTATAAAAGAACAAATTCGAAAAAAGAAAATTTAATAATTACTTGAATTGAACTTATTAATTAACATATCAAATATTCTATTTTTAATAAAAAATATAACTTATTTAAAATTACTATTATTATTATTGGATCAACTGTCAAACTATATGATCAATTATATAACGGATGATCCCTTATTAAAAATGCATTGAAATGTTGGACGGTTGATTGATACAGTAACGTTGACATAACCTTATCTTCTTCCCTTCACACAATGAAAAGTCATGCCAGATTTGACTTTTCAAAGGTAGCGGTGTATGAGTTATCACTTTCTGCTGTCCAAAATGACAAAATTTAGATCTAGTAATCCAAACCTAAGGCCGGCTTAAGATCCAGTCAATTTGTCAACTTCGGTCCGACCGGACAAGTCTTAGTATTCCTACTTGTGAACGCAGGAAGAAGGCTGCTGCTACGAAGCTTTGGGTTTTAGAAAATGATAAGGCCCAAGAAGACCGAAGATGCCCACAAGGTCGAGTGTTGATCCAGAGAATTACATATTTCAAATTTTAAATTTTGAAATAATCACATTATATATAAATAAACAACAACAATATCAATAATCAGTGCAAATCTGCCTAAAATGTTAGATTTGAGGAGGTCTAATAATACACAGTCTTATTCTTAACTAATAAAGATGTTAGTTTCTAAATAACAATCATATTACATATGAATAAAGTACTAAATTATATATTAAATCAATAATAGTAGGTTCTATTTTATTGATTTTGGTAATACTTGTTTGGAACGCAGGGAATTGAATTTAATTACAAGGTTGAATTCAATTCTCCTATTTGGAACAAAAAAATAGCCACAAATTAAATTCACATGTGGATTTAAAATCCACTACCTTTGTAAATTCAATTCACGCTCTCATTCACGTGAATTCAACTCCTTTAGCTGTTACTCTTCTTTTTTAACCCACAAACTCAATAATGCCCATAACTCCAACATAATAACCCTAAATCTGCATCTCTTCTTTTTAACCTACAAACTCGATAATGCCCACGACACCAACATAATAACTCTACAACATAGTAACCCAACATAATGCCTTATAGTTATCAACACAAAATAACTACTACTCGTTCATACAATTTTAAGCTTTCAAATTATAATAGTTTTTTATTATCTTTATAGCTCGGTCTAGCTTAATGTTATTTCCAATCAATTTTTTCTTTTCATTTTAATAATGAACTTTTTTGATGATATTATTTATAATGAAATTAATGTTTATAAATTGTTCTATGTAAGTGTGAATGTTTATTATTTAATAAGATTATTTTGTTAGTCAAGAGTAATATAATTGAATTCATTTTGATTATGTTCCAAGCAGTATAACTGAATTCAATTCTAATATTACTGGGTTTGTTCCAAACACTGTAAATTAAATTCAATTCAATTTCATTAATGTAATTGAATCCAATTCATTGATAAACTCAATTCGCAAGTTTCCAAATACCCCGAAATCAGTTTAATTCATTCGATAGAAAAACTACATCTTTATTAGTTAGGAGCAAGGGTGCATATTATTAAACCTCTTTAGACTCCGCATCTTAGCGGGATTTCTATTAAGTATTGTTGTTATTGTAAACTAGTTTATAAGAACAAAGTTCTTTTCCTTTTTTGGTTGTTGTCTATTGAGAATTTAGAATAAAATGTCAAGGGATCTGACCTTAAGCTCATCCTGTAATTATGAGTTTTTATTTTAATAGAGTACTTTATTGTTTTTTTGAGGAGGTTGTTAGGTTTGAATGGCAGTTAAAGGAATTGTAACTAAAATTTTTATAAAGATTAAATTAAAAAAAAAGAGAGTAATCATAAAACTTAACATCTCTTATTATTAGATTAAAGTGTTTAAACTTTTTAATAAGAGATTTATTTCTAGTTGCAATAATCCTATGTATATTTAATTAAAAATTATATGTTTATCTTTATGAACAGTGGTTTTTGGATAATACATGTGTAGTTCAAAAGGTTTTAATAAAAGCATATCTCTTTTTTTAATTATTATTGTTAAAAATTAATTATTATTTTATTATGAATTTATTTAACAAGTTGAATTATTAATTAGTATCTATAAGTAATTTTGTTTAAGAAATTTTAATAATACGTTAAAAATAATATTTAAACTATAAAGAAGTTATTTTAAAAGACATTAAAAATTAAAATAAAGTTATAATCCTTTTTATTGTTTTTCTTTGAACATATCTCAACTTTTATAAATCTTTAAATAAATGATAATATAAAAATATAATAATAATAATAATTATTATTATTATATATTTTATGTTATATTCAATCATAGTTTAAATTATTAGATTTATTATTAATTTATCATATATTGATAGTCATTATTAGTACACTTTATTTTATTAAAGTTTTTTATTTTATATCATTTTTTTACTTATTCTTATAATTTTAACTTTTTATTTATTATATATCAATTTTATAGCGGTTTAATACTGGTTGAGTATTTAAACCTTAAACTTTTTTTTTATCCATTTTAACGTTCGGTTTGGTTTTTAAAATATTGATCAAAATATTTAAGGCCTCAACAAAAATTTTAACCTTACATTGAAAAATATTTATTAAAATATATTTAAATATGGCTGTTTTACACAGGAGGTATATTTTTTTCTAAAACTTTATTATTTTAATTGACTGAGTTTGAGACAATGATTGTTTTATTTTGTTACATTCCTATTTTTTTGGAATTACCTTTTCATGTAATTATTTTACTAGTCATTTTAAAAGATGCTCATACAATTATGTTCAAGGCCAAAAAGCTTTAAGACCTAAATAATATCTCCATTTTCTTATATAGTAATTTAGTAGTTTTTTTTAATAAATCTACATATTATTTTATTGGTTATTAGTGATCGTCTATATTCTTCTTAAAATTAAGAGTTTTCTTTATTTAATCTTGTTAGATATTGCTTTAATAAAAAAATTGGAATAAAGTATTACAATAGTAAGAAAAACAAATAATAAACTTAATTCACGAAATAAAATTAAAATAGCAAAAATAAAAAATAGAGTAATGCGCATTATTTTATTTAAATTTGTGAAGCATTAGGAACAATAAAAGTTTTACGAGAGGATTTTATGCAAAAACTTTCACGGGTCACCAACAGAGCAATTCAATCTCTAATGTTTACATTAAAATTTGAATTAGATCGTAACGTTTTAAAGTGTTTAAAATAAATTATAACATTTGTAAGACATTCAGTATAAACCCCGACGTTTCAAAAACATTCAAAATAATTCTGATTAAACAAAATTACTTACAGATTTTAGTCTCTGTAAGGGCTATTTTGAATATTTTACAAATATCAGAATTAATTTTGAATGCACTTAAATATTAGAGTGCAACTCAAATTTTAGTGTAAACCTTAGGAATTAAATTGGTCCTTTTTGCCTATGGTAGGAATGTTTTATCTAATAACTCGAGATGACTTTGGTTTTTACATTTGTCTAGTTATGCAATATCAGGTTAATATAATATAAAGAAATTTTATAAAGGAGAGTAAAAACGCTACCAGAGGATATTCGGCATGAAGTTTCGATGGTGATTTATGTGGTATGGTTGAATAGAAATCCAAGTGGTTTGGAACAAAATTTCATCATCTCCAAAATCTATCCTGCAGCATAGTAGACAACATCTACAAGAATGGCAGGCGGCTCATGTTCTTTCTGCAGCTATGACTTCACCACATCCTCTAACTACATGGAGCCCTCCGTCAGCGGGGTGTAAGAGCGTCCAGAGCCTTGCATCACATGCAGGCAGCAGCGGAATTGCAAACAAAATTTGCTGGACGTCTCCAAAAACC
>JAOSBL010000004.1:27298171-27312482 GCA_027568915.1 Erythroxylum roraimae
ATTATATGCAAACCTTCATCGTTGGGAAACTAGTCCCCCTTGTCTAGGTCCTATTTTATTGGTAGATAATTCTGATTATAATCAATCTGATAGGGAAAGGCTTGTAGGATCTGGGTGTATGGGGTAAGCCTGCTGGTTTGGGTTTAGTTTTTAGCCTTCCGGTTTATGGTTTTATTCGTTAAAAAAAAGGTTTACAATGAATCAATTTTATTCTTATTTTTTAAACTAATTATGATTAATACATCTTAATTACACTTCTCACACTTAATTAAGGTGCTTTGATTTGTTTAGTCTTTAAATTTTTATTTAGTAATTATAGTTTTATAAGTACAAATTGTCGTCTTCAGCATGCGATGCGAGCCATCAAAATATAATACATTTAAATACCTGAGTTGTATGATTGTATGACCTGTTTTTTTAATTATTAAAGCTAGTTTACCATTAAACTTTTTTTTTTAAAGAGATTCTTGGTCCACTTTCGTCTAATGTGCTTTACTTAGTTCCGTAGGGCTGGAAGTAATTAAGATTTCCTCAAAAGCGAGGCACTTATAGTTTATAAATTTGGAATATGAAAAGATGAATTGAATTAAGACTCTTATATCAAGGAATGATGGATGACCTTTAATTTTATTAAGAAAGTACGTAAATATATTATAAAATAAAAATAATATTTATACTTCCAAATAAATGTTAAAAGTAATTTTCAAATTCAATATGTGATTATTTTTTATTTTTAAAACCGTTAATTATAAAAAATACAAACTTTACTTAATTTTACAATTATAGCACGAACTTAAAGAATAAAATTAATTTTGCCACCTTATGTCATATTTCTTTCTATGCAAGAACTAATCGATTTAAGGTTTTCAATTCCAACGATTTAGGTATCGAGTTTGATTTAGAGATTTCAGTACCAAAATTATGTAGCTTAGTTAAATTTAATTAAATCTAACGTGTATAAGTTTTTAAGACTTTTGTCTTATGTGTCAAGCCACGCCAACAATATTAATGAAAATACTAATATTGAGTTAGAATAAAAAAAAGTTAAAATTTTGAACATTTAATTGCTATTCAAACTATAATTACAAAATTGAGTAAAGTTTGAGATTTTTTTTAATTAACTTATTTTTAAAATTACACATTATGCATGAAAACATATATAATAGACATGTAAAAGATTCTTATTTTGGTGACATTTTATACGATTAAAGTAAGTTAAAATTAAGTTATTATTGGGCAAGGCAAATAACATAAGATATTGTTCTTCCGTTGACTATTCTTCAAGAGTTATAGTTAGTTGAGAAATGAAAAGCTTTAAATTGAATAAACGCATCAAGTAGGATTGGCAAATCAAAAGCAAAAACATCGAAAAGAGTGGAGAGACATAAATAATGACACAAATCTTTTACGTTATTTAATCAAAAAGTTAACCTCCACCAGCACCAATTTAGGGTTTTATATCTATACATTTTAAAATGTGAGGTTAACTCTACATAAGAAAATATTGAAGAACAAAAATTTGGGAGATGATAACTATTCGAAATAATATAGCTTCTAATTTAATGGTAGTTAGACGTCGTTCTTGAATTGTTATAAACTTTTACTTTAAATAATGATATTCATTTCTTTTGCTCTATTTGAATTGTATTGTTAAACTTTATTAGTATTGTTATATTTTATGTATGGATGTATCATAATAATAATAATTATTATTATTGTTATTGTTGTTGTTGTTGTTGTTGTTGTTATTATCATCATCATCATCATCATCATCATCATTATTATTAGAGGTGAGCATTCGAGCTAATCGGGCCAAATTTTCACTGTTCGGGTAAAGCCCGAATTACCAAAAAAATTTTCCATCTTACCCGGCCCGAACCCAAAATTTCATTACCTAAACTTACCCGGCCCGATTTACCCGAATTACCCTATTTACCCGGCCCTATTTACCGGAATTACCCTAATTACCCTATTTCATAATTCTTTTAAACCTAATTCGGGTAATCGGGTAACCCGAATTTTTTTCGGAGTTACCTGTCCCAAACCGAAAATAATTCGGGTAATACCCGGCCCGACCCGATTTACCCGTATTTTAGCATTTTATTACCCGAATTAATTCGGGCCGGGCTAAGTAATCGGGCCGGCCCGAATAATGCTCACCCCTAATTATTATTATTATTAGAGTTATAAGCTTAATCTTATAGAATTTAATATCTAAAATTTAAATTCCTATAAGAATATTGAACGAAATATTAAGATATTTAATATTCATACCCTTATAATTTTTTTTAAAGTCATGTCATCAATAGTCATTTTATACATTAACAATTAATTTTACCAAACATCAAATGATAAACAGTTAACACAATCAGCTAGTGAAATTAGTTGATAGAATCAACTATCAGCTAACAGCTAATGCAATCAGTTGATTGCCAAACAGGGTCAATATGTCTATTAAATAAATTATTTGGTGATTAAGAAAATAAACACTAAAAAATAAATTCAAAATAATTATTTAAAACATTTTCAGTCCTAAAAATTACCAATTACAATTATGTTAGGTAAGTGTCACGCTTAACGGCTTGAGTGAGTCCCACCTTTATTTAGTATTATATTAGCAACTCATTGAGTGAGTGGCATAAAAAGCCCTTCGAACACGTGTTGATTTCAACGGTGATGGCTTGGTCAAACTCCCGATCATTTCCCAGTCAATGAATGGTGGCCATGTACTCGCCCACGTTCTTTTCTCATTACTCGTTTTTCAGTTCTTACTTTTCATTCTAATAATCAATTTATATTACAATATTGAACAGTTGTTTAATATATAAGATGCTTTTTAAAAGTAAGTTGAAGAAATGTGGGGCAATATTATTTGTGTTATGTTCCTACAGGACGTCGTATACTACATACATGATACTCATTTTCTGTTAGGAATGTAAAGAAGAATTACATTAAAAATATATATCTTAGTGCTTGTTTGGATGGGCTTTTGAGAGGTCAATAAGTACTTTTTTATACTATAAAAGTCCTTTTTAAGAAAGATGGATGTTTAGTTGTACTTTTTTAATAGATGTGACTTTTTTAGCAGCAAAAATACAGCTTTTTAAGAAGTTCAAATTTAGAACTTCTTAAAAAAGTATTTTTTGGGTAGATTTTTCAGATCAATCAATGAGTCTATTTTTAGTTTTTTTTGCACTAATGTTTTACACATAATTCCTACAATACCCACAAATCTACCTTCACGTTTATTTTGAGATTTATATAATATTATTTGAATTTTTTATATGTTTTAATATTAATTTTTGATATTAGTTTTACTTATGTTATAATCCATATAAAAGATTTGGGTAGTATATTTTCATTTATGTTTCATATGGTTTAAAATTATATAATAATTAATATATTGTGCTCCGCGTATTGTTTAATATACTTTAAATAATATTTATATGCATAAATAATTTTTATTACAAAATAAAATATAGTTAAAATTAAAAATACTTCTTATTTTTATATTGCCAAACAGTCTATTATATGAAGCTCTTTCAAAAAGGCTCATTTTTAAATGACAGTCAAACAGTCAACTGATCTCTTAAAAAAGCTCTTCTAAAAAAAATCTTACTGACAAAAACTCTACTGATATAAACTCATCCAAATAAACACTTAATCAAAAAGAAACCAAACCTGATCAATTCAAATCAGCCAGCAGGTCCACACGCACAAATATGAAAATGGGTCATTATTTTCCTCCTTGATCATTGGAGACTTTAGACCAACTAACAACACCCATCACTAACGGTCTTCTTTGTCGTTCAATGTAGAAGTTTATGCAGTTGTATCTATTTGAGATTTTCAATTAAGACTGGTAGGTTATGGAAAGAACAAAAATGCAAATGGATAGGCATAATTTCACATGGAATGGATTCCCATATTATAAGATTCTTTTTTGTTTAATATAAGAATACAGTTGATACGATCCCATCGGTTGTTATTGCTTCAACGTTAATACTAGTCTCGGTGTCATGTCGGTGTAACCGCAGACCCTCCGAAGCATTTTAACCGTTCTTTTTTTCTTCCTGCCACCGTCAGTCTCCGCTGAAGAGGTCACCGTTTTTATTAACATTAACTAACGGAAGTTGCGTCCATAAAATATCTTTCATTTTAATCGTGTGATATGCCAAATTGGATCCAGGTCAGCTTACACGCATCGTGCCCGTAAAAGTCTCTTCCAATCAAATCCTACAAATCTGAAGATACTCAAATTTGGTGCGGATCTTCTGTACCCTTAATCTATCCCCTCTGTCCTATTACGATCTCAACCGTCTAATTTATTACATTGGATGGTTAAGATTAAAGGAATACTGAATAGGTACAAAATAAGAGGTACAAAAGATCTGTACCCCTCAAAATTGGTCTTCTAGTTGGCTACTTTTTTTAAAAAATATTATATATATAAGTATTGTATTAATAAATCTATAAAATTTTATTAAAAATACGGTTCAATTTTAAATATCCTTATAAATATAAAATATAAATATTTATAATTTAATTGTTAATATAACAAGCGACAAGAAGTGCCGGATTTTGCAGCTTATCAGGTACTAGTAAATCCGGATACCATCATATACATTCTTTGATTATATTTTATATTTTATTTATTTATTTATTGTAATTTTCTTTACATAATTATTTAGCATACTAGCTTTATTTATTTACTCTTTAACCTGCATTATTCTTGTATTATTACATTTACATGTGGATCTATCGAAAACAACCTCTTTATTATGTAGGGGTAAGACTACATACTATTAGTCCTCTTCAGACCCTATTTTCTTGCAGAACTTCGAACTAGATATGATGATGATAATATTAATTGCTATTCACTCCTTATTTTAATATAACCTTATAACAGCATTAAACTTAACAATATAAGGATAATTTTTTTTATACTACTACAACATAATTTTGAGAATATATTACAAAATTCTAATATATTAACTCATAAATATTAATTGTAATATCTAATAAAACAAAATGTTAAAAATTTTAATAAAATGCTAATTTAGGCTTTTTAATAAAGTTAGGAATAATTTATACCTTTTTCCGTAATTTTATTATTGCCTCACCTTGTCAAGGTCGGTAACTTTTCTCAAGTTAATGGTTCAGATTCATGTAACATACCATTTTATCCTACCAGGATCTTTTGTCTATTTTCTCTGTCCCATTAAATCTCAGTCATCTATTTATATGAGACCCACAAAAATAAATGATTGAGATTTAATGAGACAAAATAGAGACAAAAAAAATGGACAAAAGATCCGTCCCCAATTTTACTATGTAAGTGAAAATTATAGAATATGCCCCCAACGAAACCATGGACCCATATAAATAAATGTTGAAATTTAATGGAATAGAATATAGACTGAAAAAATAGAAGATCCGTCCCCAATTTTACCATGTAAGTGAAAATTATAGAATATGCCCCCAACGGAACCGTAACAGAGACTCCTTACCGTTAATTAGAGATAACGCAAAGCCGACCAAACATGAAACATTGGCGCAAAGACCGTTAGGAACTCGGTCTTTCTCACAAGTGGGTCCCACGATGAGCCAATGATAGCTCGACACGTGCGGACGACACACAGCTGGCAACCACAAAATAATTGCCCAACGGAATATACGGGTTGATGCCGTCACACACCGCATTTAACCGCAGTTTTTAAAAGTTTATATTATTTTTATTTTGCCATTTTTGGTGTGGTTTTAAAAAAAATATAAAAATAAAAGGAATGAAAGCGGGAACGCATTCTCTCCACGGTTCTCGCTTTCCTCTACTTAAGAGCCCCAGGCCCCCAAGTATAGCACCACCAGCTCTCTACAACTAAGTCGTCTCTATTACTCTTCTCATCTCGAATATTCTCTCTCTTAACTTCTTTTTCTCTCTTGCTTTCGAGATCTGTGCGTTTTGTTCTGTATTTAGTGATCGGAACCTGTTGACGGTTACCAGGTCAGTTTAACAAATATGGACTTGCTCTTGCCTTCAGGTGTGTAAGAGTCGATTGAGATACTTCTTTTTTCTGGTGGTTTCTGATTTTTTATGAGTCTAGTAATCTGTTTTCTGCGTTAACTGTTTCTGTTTTCTTTGATTTATTGGCTGTTTTACGATCTTATTTAGTTTTTTTTTTTGAGTTCTTACTAATGCTGAGATGATTTCGGTGGATCTATGGCTCTTAGATTAAGCCGTAACTTTCTTGTTAGTGTCATAAAGGTAGTTTTATATTGGATTTTTTCCTCCATATTTATTGTATTGACCGACGTGTATCTCGACATTAGAGCATTTTCATGACAAACGGAATGATATAGGCCAGGTTGGCTACTCATTTAGCTCTGAGTATGAGTTGTTGCTTAATTGTTAAGGAGAGGGATCAAGTCACAGCGTGAGCGTGTGATAAGGGGTTTGAATTGTGTTGGTCTGTAATCTCAGGACGAGCCGGCGAAGGATCTGTGAAAATGTGTTAAATGACTATATATGTCAATTTTTTTTCCAAGGTTTTGTATTAGTGAGTTGTAGACATGTCAACTTGAGTTAAATGTATCCTCAGAATGGTACATATCGTTTGCTGAAATGTCTGTTGGACGCTAGAAAGTTTTTCAGGTCACTGATTGAGGTGCGATTGGTTTATTCAATCCCATTGTTCTAAAAATTAAGCAGATCTGGGTTTGCCAGAATCCTGGTCTGAATATTGCACTTTTCCAATATTACCCCATGATGTTCCTTGTTCTTATATGGTTTCCGCTGTTGATTGTAACTGCTGTGTTTTTTACTTCTGCTCCCGAATAATCTGGCATGGATTAACTCTGTACAATGATAACAGATTCTCTGTTTATACAGTTATTTCATGTACATTGGCAGTTCATGGTTATCCCAATTTTGATTACTAATTTATGTTAACTGGCAGATATGGCTCCTCCTAATGATACTCAAGTCAAGTCTGTCATCTCCAACCAATTCTTGCATCCACCTTTGAATGAAAGGATTCTTTCGTCCATGACCAGAAGGTCTGTTGCTGCACACCCCTGGCATGATCTTGAGATAGGTATAAAACATTTTTGTAAGCCAAAATCAATTAAATCTTTATAGTTGTTCTATTTAAGTTGATAACGTGTTTTATATGGCTTCTTTTAATTTAAATGCAGGACCTGGAGCTCCAAGGATATTCAATTGTGTAACATTTCCTGCCCTAACTCTGATATTCAGTGTAGCTTTAGTTCTAGACTGGTTCTGCACCTAGTTCTACATGATTTCATTAGCCACCTTAAACAATAACAACAGGAAGTCCTTTTGAGTGGTTTGGTATAAGGGAGTTGTAAGACCAGCAATAGTCTCCTTGTGCAATCATGTGTCTGATTGAACCCCTTTTTACACATAATAAACACAGATAATTGCTTATGATAGATATCAACTTTCATTCACTTGGAAAAACTTAAAATGGTTTGTTGATTTGACCTTGCAATGTCATTTCAATTTCATCTGTTTATTGGTAACTGTAGAAATTACTTTGTGAATTTCTTTCCTGTGATTTTTTTCAAATTACAATCTTCTAGATCATTAACATTTCTATGTTATATCTGGTTGCCTGATTTATGATTGTTTTTATCTATGTTATGTTTACTTGACCAACGTTGGTTCAAACATGGCTAATAATTCATGCAGGTAGTTGAAATTGGCAAAGGAAGCAAGGTGAAATATGAACTTGACAAAAAAACCGGACTCATCAAGGTAATTGTTGTCGCTGAGCTCATTTCTGTGTATCTTTTTAATTACTTGTCTAACTTAAAAAATTGTTGCATGTGCAGGTTGACCGTATTCTTTACTCTTCAGTCGTGTATCCTCACAATTATGGCTTCATTCCTCGTACTCTTTGTGAGGATAATGATCCCATGGATGTCTTGATTATCATGCAGGTATATCATCACATTTGCTGTTTGTGATGCACGTATGCTTGGCTGGAAGAACTTATTCTTTAAGTACTTACGTCGTTCTGAAACTTTCAGATAAAATCCATCTACTTATGCTTGCAATAAGGGCCATAACTGAGATCTCGATTGTTTTCTGGTTTATTCTTTATTTTTGCTGGAAGTATGATTGTCTTGATTATCTTGAGAACCACATATATTGTGCAGGAACCAGTTCTTCCAGGTTGCTTCCTTCGTGCTAAAGCTATTGGCCTTATGCCAATGATTGATCAGGTGTGTGTCCCCAGAATGAGAAAAGTTGGGCCCTTTTATTCTCATGCCTCCAATTTTTGTGCCTTTGAAAGCTGTTGTTCAATTTAGGGTGAGAAAGATGACAAGATAATTGCTGTTTGTGCTGATGATCCTGAGTACCGCCATTACAATGACATCAAGGAACTTCCACCACATCGCCTTGCTGAAATCCGTCGCTTCTTTGAGGATTGTATCCTTCTTAGTATTCTACATCATTAGCAAATTCTGAACACATGAAAAATGACGAGAAGTGAATTTTAAGAATGAACCAAAATGATGCCAGAACCTATGAAGTTCCATTTTATATTTTCTTTTTCTTAATGATATAATCAGACAAGAAAAATGAGAATAAGGAAGTTGCTGTTAACGACTTCCTGCCAGCTGCAGATGCATACGATGCAATCCAGCATTCGATGTAAGTGGTGTGCCTCTCTGACCTTTTTGTTTTGTCTGTATGTGTGTTAAAGTTTGGTTTTCTAATATCAGTTGGTTCTCCAAAGAATCTGCATTATTCTTTTTCCTTTGTTCGTGTGCGAGTTGAAATTTAGTTTGTATGTCAGTAGGCTCACTGAAGGATCTGGCATAAAAATCTGCATTGTTCTTTTGGTTTTGCCTGTGGTGTGAGTTAAAAAGTTTGGCTCGTATCTGAGCTGAGTTCACCAAAGAATCTGGCATAAGATCTTACTTCACTGAACAGTTTCTAATTTTTATTTTTAATTTCCTCCTGACCTGAAATTCTCATCTTTGATCACATGCGATTTAGTCCTAACCATTTTTACTCTTTTGCATTTTTAGGAACCTTTATGCAGATTACATTGTTGAGAGCCTGAGGCGGTAGTGGTTCTAGACTTTACATAAAGACCTACAGAACTTGTTGAATCCTCCTATATACATAGTTGCCGCTATATATAGTTTTCCTTTATGTTGATTTATGCATATATTGGTGTTCCCACCTATGTGTTTGTGGTACATCTGTAGTCGGATTTGGTATTTGCTTATTACAACAATGTAACCATATGTATGTTCATGTCACTGTAATGTATGTTCATCTTCATATCCCTAACCCCTGAAAATTTTTTATATTCTTTCATAGATTTCTTTCATTTGTCAGTTCCTAGTTTGATCTTCATATCCCTAACCCCTGAAAATTTTCTATATTCTTTCATAACTTTCTTTCAATTGTCACTGGTTTATGTGTATTTCATGCCTTTCCTATTCAGTTATTCCGCCTTATTGAAGTTAGTTGTTTACCATTTAGAAGATTTGAAACTTCATGTATATATATTCCTGTAGAACTAGCCCCATACTGGATTTCCTAGCAAGCTATAATCGTCCAGTAAGGCCTAAATGGGCACAAAATGCTATTCAGGAAATGAATGGGTTTTAGGGTTCTGCAATGTTATAGTATCCTTCAAAGTTTAACTCTTAACTTACACGTTAATAATGAAGGCAAGGCAAAACAGTTGGGTGTTATTTGACCAATCCTGTTTATCTATTAATTATCTGATTCTTGATTATGATTTTTTTAAATATATCATTCAAGTTATTTATGCCTCTTAATCCGGTTATTAAAATTAGATTGCGAAGTTTGTTTATTATTCTTCAGAAAATTTTGTGTGAAAGATCAAATTGATAAGTTAAAAAATTGAGACTATAAAAAGAAACCAACGAATAAAATAGGTTTATCAGAAAAGAAGTTGAGTGCAAGGCCTCAGGTTTGAGTCCCGATAATGACAATATGAGAATTTCATCCAATATGATGACTTTTTGTATGTACCAAATACTTGACTGCTTTTCTGATAAGTTAAGTGAAATTAAACTGTGATTTACTCCCAATCACTCTGTTAGACCAGGATGTGTGGGCGCCTGAAATGGGCAATTCTACCTTTTGAATGCAAGAAGATTAAAAAAAAGAAGAAGGCAAACTAGGTTATTGTCATTTTTAATAGAGTAAAAGGCATATACTTCTCGTATAATTGAAGTAATCACTTTTGACTAATGACTTCACCGTCAGAAAACAAACGCATGGGCACCAGATGAGGAATCACTCCTACTTATGCACTAAACTTAAGGCTGTTATCCCCAAAGTATGAAATATCTTTTATATATTATAGTTACATACGCAACCCTTTGAGTCATAAACCCTCTTCACTTCTCCGTAAACCCCCAAGAGCCCAAGCCTCGAACACCATGAGCTCCTTCACCAACACCTCAAACTTCGACAATCTCCTCCTCCAAACCTTGATTGGTCGCCTCCAAATCCGCCCTCCGACCACCGCGAACAACTCCTTCCCCTCTCGATCTCTGGAGGACATCCTTTTCGACGCCGCGAACGATCTCTCGGAGGATTCGGACGACGAGAACTCCGACTCGAAAACCCAACTCTCCAAAGAGGAGTCCAAGCTTGAGAAGGAAATCATCCGGATTATTCTCTCCGGGAAGACCGATTCCTTGAAACCCAATTCGGGTCAGGCGGTGACGATTGGGGAACACCATATATGCGTTGGGTTTCATGAAGAGAAGGGGTCGGGGTATCGGGTTTGGGAGTGGCATGGGCATATAATGTTGTTTGATGAAGAAAACGGGTATACACCTGAGTATATATATGGGAATTACTTTGAGAGATTGGTGGGTAAGACTGATAAGGTAGAGAAAGAAGAGGAAGAGGAAGAGGAAGATGAGGAGGAGAAGAAAGAAGAAGAAAAAGTTAAGAACTTAGGGTTGAGAGAGTTGATTAATGGTGGGGATTCTAGTGCTGGTGCTCGGATTCTTCATCGGAATATCAACGGTGCTTCATCAAGGTGTGTTGAATTAACATTCACTTTGATATGCTTTCTCTTTTTGTTCAATGATTATTTAGTTTTCATTTCTGCTGGGATGTGTTTTGAACATTATAAGAACATGACTTTGACTTACTATCCTAATCAGTGGTAGAGAAGTTGAAGGAATCATTTCATAAACTGCCCTTTATGTGTTGGTCCTTTTCAATCGAAGGAAATACTCTTATGTTATTGGTAAGAACTAAAGGTTGAGCAGCTTAATTAGATTTATAGCGAAGTTGAAGCTTATATTATTAATAGCGTGTTCCAGATGTAGAAGTAAGATTTCAGTAAGATAGGAAATGAGAGTCTGGATTTCATGGTGTGTTTGCTAGTCATAATGATGATGTGGTTCTTGAGATCATTGCGATTATAGAATATTTGTGGGAATTCACAATGGTTTTGGTCGCTTTGTTTGCTATTAGCACGGACTGCAGTGTATCCATAATTCTTATTATGGCTTTTATGATTTTACAATCTGGTTTGAATGATATCGATCTGTTACATTTGAGTATTGCAAAAGTTGTGGCCAGGTTGCTTTTATGGTGGTTACAACTGAAACATTTTTTGTGTTTTGATCATCAGATTGCGTACATGTTTCTGGTTTGACCATAGCTTACCCTTTATACTTGTAAAGAATTATCCACCATTGTACTTCACCTGAAATATTTGATAGTCAAATGTTCTCTTATGTTAGCAAGTAGAATCTTGGGGCTCACTGGAAGTAGAAAAAGTACAGCTGCTGTAGGATTTCCCAAGTTGCTGCTTGACCAGAGTACTTTCTCCTTCTTTTGGCAGACTTCATCCGGAGATTGTGTAAATATGATATGTTTGTAGGGATACTATTCATTGGTTTTCAAGGAAATATATTTTCAATGTAACCCGAGTAAACTATTAGTAGAATCATTCTGAATTCCTGATATGGCTCCGAATTGTTTTGGTTTAAGTTAGAAAGTTTAGTCATCTTCTTGTGGAGTTAAGAGCATGATGTAACTGAGCAGTCTGATTGTGCATAGAGCATCACCTTTATGTGTCCATGTGGAACAGATTATGATTATTGAAGATTTTATATGCAATACCAAAATGAATGATCCTGTCTATCAAAGAAATAAATGCATAGATAAACATCTTCCCTGTTGAGTTTCTTCTTTGTTCAATCTGCACTGTACCTGATACAAAACCTTGCAATGGTTCTGTAGAGGTAAAGTTATTACTTCATGAAATAGAAGGTCACACTTAGTTTGACTATGCCCTATATCATCATTTTGGGGTGCAATTACTGGACCTTCATTATTCTTTCCCTGTTAAAATTTTCAGGTTGGTTTGAGTTCATGCTTCAAGTGCAGTTCTTGGAAAGTTTGCAATGGAGCCTGCTCTCAGATTTCTGTAATTCCTGTTTTTTTGCTTGGGAGATCAAGGCCTTGGATGCATACAACTCGCTGATTTCTTTTCAGG
Source organism: Erythroxylum roraimae (assembly GCA_027568915.1). Classification (NCBI taxonomy): domain Eukaryota; kingdom Viridiplantae; phylum Streptophyta; class Magnoliopsida; order Malpighiales; family Erythroxylaceae; genus Erythroxylum; species Erythroxylum roraimae. The sequence continues at coordinate 27,310,711 of JAOSBL010000004.1, forward strand.
GTCCTTGTTTAATCTTGTATTGTGTTCAGATGTTTCAACTTTAGAGAATTTATAGCATATACAAGAGTGCCAGTTTGTTTGACTTGATAGTTACTATTAGTTTACTTGAGAGAAAATTAAAATTAAATAAGAAATTAAAAACTTAAATAAATAAGAATTTGAAAACAAATAGGTGAAATTAAAATGGATATATTATTTTGGGCTCAATTGAGAATTTTAACAAGTGGAGGGTTCAATTCAAAGTCGGATTTTAAATTGAATTAGAAATTAAATCGGAAGTTTAAGATTTAAAAGATATATTAAACTATTAAAATTTATTAAAGATTAAATATAATTAAAAACTTTAAAATATAATTAAGATATTTTTTTAATTCTTCCATTTAATTAAAATAATTGTTAAATAAAAATTAATTAATTAATTTAATTAATAATAAAAATTATTAAATTAAAAATTTTCTACTCAGAAAATAGATCATTTCTTAGATCTCATCCCTATCACTTCATCTAACGCTCCGCATTGTTGCCTGGTCATCGATCCGCGCGAGACTATATCAACCAATCACATTTAAGTTCACATCTCTATATATACCTTCCGCTTTTCCCCAATCTTCTTCACCGAACGAAGACTCGCTCTCCACTTCTGTTCACTCCTGATTTACTAGAGTTTGATTATTTATTGTTTTTATGGCGCCTAAGCCCGAGAAGAAGCCGGCGGAGAAGAAACCAGCGGTTGCGGAGAAGGCTCCGGCGTTGGCGGAGAAGCGACCAAAGGCGGAGAAAAAGATCTCCAAAGAAGGTGGCGTCGAGAAGAAGAAGAAGAAGATAAAGAAGAGCACCGAAACGTATAAGATCTATATATTCAAGGTGTTGAAACAGGTGCATCCAGATATAGGTATCTCGAGCAAGGCAATGGGGATCATGAACAGTTTCATCAACGATATCTTCGAGAAGCTTGCTCAAGAAGCTTCGCGATTAGCAAGGTATAACAAGAAGCCTACAATCACGTCCAGGGAGATCCAAACTGCCGTTCGATTGGTCCTCCCCGGAGAGCTCGCCAAACATGCTGTTTCTGAAGGCACTAAGGCGGTTACCAAATTTACCAGTTCTTGAATATCATTCGATTTACTCGAATGTTTTAGAGGTTCACGATAGATGTAGTGATTGAACATAATCCAATGAATGGCAAAATCTTTCTTGTTTTGGAATTTTAATAAGATTGCTTAAATTTTATCTTCACCATCCTAAGGCCCTAATGGATATGTAATGTGTTGATCTTAGCATTGTGGGATGAATTTTGGAACTACCCTACTGTATGATTTTGATTGATTGCTTCTATGACTTCTCAAGAAATCTACGCGGCAATTGCAAGTTGCGTTCGCGAACGAACACAAATCGCAGTTAAATAAAAAAGGTAAAACCAAAGGCTTGATGCAAGGCGCTCGTAGAAAATAGGAGCTATATCCTTACGATTTCTTGTTACTTTAGTTTAACCATTGTTACTGATTCTTGAAATTCGGACTACGATTGTGGCGATAGGGAAGGTTATTTAGAACCACACAACTTGATCAGCTTTGCGTCCTCGTATATTTCAGGAGGTGAGTGTAGGATGGTGAATGAAATTGTTTGGCCTAAGAATAGCTGACGATGGATCAATGGTTGTTAGATGGCGATGCTTCCACGTCTTGAGAGGTTAGTACTGTTGAGTGAGCTGATAAAAAACTGCACTCTTATTCAGCAAAAACAGAGCCTTTTATAGGCCATTACATCAACGA